>JAWDJE010000001.1:6001145-6251145 GCA_035047345.1 Bradypodion ventrale | reverse complement strand
GTTTCCTCCCTCCCCCGGCACAAAGTTTGCTCCACCCCTCTGCCCAGCAGCCCAATGGGAGTGTTTTCTCCCTCCCCTGTTGGTCGTGTTGGCACTTTGTGATAAATAAGTGGGGTTTGGGTTGCAGTTTGGGCACTCGGTCTCTAAAAGGTTTGCCATCACTGCCCTAGGGAAGGGTAATGTGAGTTGAAGTCTAGTGACACCAGGATATCTACTGCTTCCCCATCCTGCTAGATACACAGGGAAACTCCGTTTGGAGCAGAGCTGGTTCTGTCATTGGAGAAACTGAGACAGGTGCCCCAACCAGTAGAAAATACTGGGATTTGGCAGCAAGATCATAGAATTATACCATCCAGTCCAACCCCCTGCTCAGCGCAGGAATCAGATCCAGGAAAAGCTTTGTGGCAAGAACAAACATTCTTGAGGGTCCGTGAGAGCAAAACCAAATTAGAAGATGGAGGAAATATAGGTGATTATCAGGGCGATTAGCCATAAAGACTGTCCCTAGAATATAATGCAGTGGCCTTTCATCTGCCTTCTGCACCACAGTGTGACACCCGTACTACTGATCCAGCTCCACAAGTCACTTTCTGGTCCTGAGCCCTTTTGGCACGCAAAGTCCTCTTCAGCTCCAGGCCAGTATTGATGAAGCTGTTGCCCTTCATCAAGATGGATTCAAGTGGGATTTAATCTACATGGGGACTATCATCCTTCCCTGTGGACTTTGCCAAGGTCGCTAGTCTTCAGGGTTGTCAAATTAGTTAAACGCCACCTGATGCTCAGCATTGAGTCGCCGGCAGTATGGTCTACTCTATTACTATAGCAGGATAACCTGGCCAGACTTGAAGGAACATCATTAAAGGAGGATATAGATGAGGAACTCAACCTCCCCTACATTGCTTGGAGGACCCTGAATAGGCTGAGTGTTGGAGTCCCCAAATGTAAGACCAACAGGCTCAAATGGGGGCTGCTGGCAGACAACAACATGAAGTATGAATGTGGAGAGATACAGAATCCAGTTCATTTACTGGTCTGCAAATGACTGCCGGAAACATGCACCGATGAGGACTTAAGCTTGGCCAATGATAAAGCCAAGAAAGTGGCTTCATTTTGGCCGTCCAAGGTTTGTTCAAGACATGAAAGAAGAAGTAGTGCAGGAATCCAAATCAAAGCAGATCTGATGGATGAATGTCCAATTTTCTCTTGAATGCTAATAGTGCTGGAGCGCTCACAACCTCTTGAGATAGTTGAAGAGCTCTTACCTTATTATTACAGATAGCAGAATATGTTGGTCACTGTTCTAAGTAGGACTGCACAATTTTGAAAATGCTCCCAAAGCAGGCATCAAGTGAAATGAGTAATGAAAACAGATGGTATTATTTAAGTGGGTTGGCCTTAATCGCTGACATGGCCTAGTGCTTTGATCTGAAATCAACTTATTTATGATTGCATGCAGTAGGATAAACTATTTGGCAACATCTCATAACTGGTTTGCTCTGTCGTGTTACTTGATTGACACGGACTGTAGAAACATGATGAGATCTTTGATCCGGTTTTGGAGAGCTGATCAAAGCTTTGGGATGTGTCCCAACCAACTCTAAGAGCCCAGATAGCACAGTGGTTAGACTGATGTACTGCAGCCAAAATGTTGTGAGTTTGGTCCTGATGGGTATCAAAGTTGAATCAGCCTTCGATCCTTCCAAGGCTGATGAAATAAAGCACCAGCATTTTGGGGGCAAAATGCTAATTCACTTGTGAACCAAACAGAGAGTCCACTAAACGCTATTGGGCGGTATATAAGTATAATTGAGCCTCCTCAAAGATTGTGGTATTTTTTTAAGCACAATCAGACGTACCTTGGGCAATGACAACCCTGTGTTTCCAGCTAATCTTTCTCATACTGGGTCTGGCGAAAGGAACTGCAGAGTGAACTCACCAAAAGGTACCTATATTTTGGCAGTTTCAAGTCTGGCCTAGACAGGGAAGAAGAGGAATAACCAAGGGATTTTTAATTTTGCATCTCCTCTCCCATGACTGTGGTGGCTTAGTGGTTAAGACACTGAACTTGATGACTGGAAGGTTGTCAGGTCAGCAGTTCGATTCCTGAGTGCTGCACAACAGAATGTCACCCCCGCCACATCTCTTTTGAGGTTCCTGCCAACCTAGTAGTTTGAAAGCAAGAAATTGCAAGTAGATAAAGAGGTACTGCTTCCGCTGGAAAAAGGTAACAGTGTGTCTGTGTGCCACATGACCATGGAAAAGTCTGACAGTGCTGGCTCTTTGACTATAAACAGAGTTGAGTACCAAACCTTAGAGTTGGATATGACTGGTATTGGAGCAAGGAAGTGGGGAGACCTCACCTGAGAACCAAATCTGTCAGTTTCATTTGGATCTGGACATCACATAATTGAGTCCAAATCAGGATGATTTGAATTCACAAACATAGCCTTTGTCCAAATCCAGTACACAGATTATTTATCTTACTTAATATTTGCATGGTGTTTGTGGTTGACAGGTAATAGCATTTCAGATCTGCTGACTATTCTAGAACCATGCTGACCTAAAATATTATTTAACCTGGGCTTGGGAAATTTATTTCTTTGCATGGGAAATATCCCACCCTCAGCCATGCTTCTGTATTGAATCTAAACTCTGCGATAAATATATTTTATTATTTAGACACTACATAAGAATATCTATCATGTGGCATTATGGAGATGGGTGACAGCTTAAGCAGATCAAGACCTTTTAGTGTCTCGCACGGAAGACAAAGAAGGAGTTGCAATAAGGACTAACACAGGTTTATTCTTTGATGGTCAGGGTGAACATGTGGTAATGGCGGAGGTACAACACATTATATACAGTAACGAAACACATTTGAATCTGGTTGCACGGTGGCTCATTGGCTGCCACCGTTGGGGGCGTCGACTTGAGGCACGCCCCCCCTCTTCTGTAGTTCTTCATGCGGAGAAGTTCCCGCGGCTGTCCGTGATTTGGGGATTGAACCATGTGAGTATGAACGCTCGCATCCGCCCTCAATGGGCGGTTCGCTCGCGTTCCTTTAGCAGCTGTGATACATTGTGATATGGGGCTGGTTACATTCATTTACTTAAAGCAACAGTGTCCTTGCATACACAACATCCCTCCCCCCTAGGATGGGACGAAGTCCCTTAACCATTGTGGCTTCCCGCACGTGCGCCTGGGGCGCGTGTCAGCTTGCCCTAACACAGGGGAGCCCGCGGCTCCTGGTCCCGCGCGGTCTTGTCCTGCAATGTAAGGTGGGGACTCGTTAGTGGTTCTGTGATGAGGCTGCGGTGACCTTGCCTGTGGGGACGGGAATGGAATGAACAGTTGGGAAGTGAACCCTTGCTTACCGCCTGCAGGGCCCGGGGACCCCCCTAGCACGAACTTCGGGACTGACGATGAGACCCTCGTGGACCCGCTGTCTCCCGCTGCCTGTTCGGGGGTCTGGGGACTTGCGGCTGGCGAGATTCCGCTGGCTGCCTGTCTTTTCGGCGCTTGTCTCTTGGGGGCCGGGACTATGGTGTACTCTAGCATGCCCGCGTTGCGGGGACTGGAGGTACCAGGGGCTGAACTGAAACCCCTCTTCTCGCTAGGACGGGTGGGGGACCACTCCGCTAACTCCCCCTGGTACGAAAAATCATAGTCAAACTCGTGCTCCTGGTCGTAGTCGGGGACAAACTGATTCCTCTCTTTAATTTCGCCCTCGTGCGCCTCCGTGTCTCCCCCTTGGGTAATGCGGGTGGGGGAGGACCCTAACGCTGATTTCCCCTCACTGGTGACCCTTCTTCGGAGCTGGTCGGCGTGCCGTCTCCACAGTAGCCCTGAGCTAGTCTCTACCCTGTAGGACACTGGTCCTGTCTGCTCGATGACCGACCCCGGTACCCACGCCGGCCCCGAGGCCGCGTAGTTCCTACAGTAAACCGGGTCCCCTGTGGCAAAGTTCTTGGAGCTCCCCCCCCCTAAATTTATATTTCTCCCCTCATCCTCCACCCTGGACGGATCCATATGGTCAAACAGCGTTGCCGGGCGTCTCTTCATAAGCAGCTCGGCTGGGGAGAATCCTGAAGCTAAGGGGGTGGTCCTGTAGCTGATTAGGAACTGGCACAGGTGTAGGTTCAGGTCGCCGGGGCCCATGCGCCGCAGTGCGTCTTTCGTAGTGCGCACTTGGCGCTCTACCTGACCGTTTGTGGCGGGGTGGAATGGGGCAGCCGTGATGTGCCTGATTGCGTTCCTCTCCATGAAGGTTTGGAACTCGGTCGACGTGAAGCAACTCGCGTTGTCGCTCACGAGGACGTCTGGCAGGCCGAAACACGCAAAGAGTTTACGCAACTGCTTTATGGTTGTCGCGGAGGAGGTGCTGCTCACGGGGATTACCTCCAACCACTTGGAGTAGGAGTCGACAACCAGTAGGAACGTTGCCCCACGGAAGGGCCCCGCGAAGTCGACATGGATACGGGACCACGGTCCGCGGGCCGTGTCCCACTCTCTATGGGGTAGCCGGGGCTCCTCGGGCCGGGAGCTCTGGCAGCTCTCGCACGTGCCCACTAGGCGCTCTATGTCCGCGTCTATCTGTGGCCACCAAAAGAAACTTCTAGCTAGGGCCTTGGACCGCACGATCCCTGGGTGGCTGGTGTGCAGTAGCTTCAGCACCCTTGCCCTTAACTTTTCTGGGATAACCACCCGCTGCCCCCAGAGTAGACAGCCCCTTTCCAGGGAAAGTTCTACCCTGCGCCTACAGAACGGCTTGAACGGTTCCTCTGGGGGAGTAGTGGGCCACCCTTTCCTCACCCATGAGCTAACTTGGGCTAGGATCTTGTCGGCCGCCGTGGCTTTGGCGAGGTCGGCCGGAACAATGGGGGGTGAGTCGAGGGACTCAATTAACATAACCTAGTGGTCCTGCTCTACCTCGCATGCCGGGTCCCCCATGCTGGGGAGGGGGGACCGGGACAGTGCGTCCGCGTGTGAGATCTCCTTACCTGGGCGGTAGACTAACTCGTACTGATAAGCGTTGAGGAATATGGCCCAACGCAACATCCTGGGGGACAGTATTTGGGGAGTGGGTTTGCCGGTAGTGAAGATTCCCAGAAGCGGCTTATGATCCGTCACTACCGTAAACTCGCGGCCGTATAGAAAATCATGGAATTTTTTGGTCCCTGCAATTATGGCCAGGGCCTCCCTATCCGTTTGCGCGTAGTTGCGATCAGCCTCTGAAAGGGACCTAGAGTAATATGCCACCGGGGCCTCCCGCCCGCTCTCTAACACGTGGCACAGGACCGCCCCCACCCCCACCGGGGACGCATCACATACTAGTACTACTGGCTTCCTTGGGTCAAAATGTGTTAGGACCGCGTCTGAGGAGAGGAGTGATTTCAGTTCTCGGAAAGCTTTCTCTTGTTTGTCCCCCCACCGCCAAACCGCGTCCTTTTTTAGTAAGGCGTGCAGTGGCTCCGCAACCGATGCTTTCCTCGGCAGGAATGAATGATAAAAGTTAAGGAGCCCCAGGAACGACTGCAGCTCCGGCTTTGCGGTGGGGCGAGGGGCGTTCTGTACGGCCGCAACCTTGGACTCTGAGGGCCTGATCCCTTCTGGGGTTACTTTGAAACCTAGGAACTCAACCTCCCTCGCAAAAAACACACACTTGTCCTTCCTTAGGCGAAGCCCCGCTTTCTCGAAAACCGAGAGAACCCCATCTAGCCTTTTCGCTAGTTCTACCTCGCTCCCCGCTGTTATCAGCACATCGTCGAAGTATGGTAGAACTCCTGGAAGCCCCTTTAAAAGGCGTTCCACGAGGGACTGAAAGATCCCGGGGGCCGAGTTCACGCCGAACTGAAGGCGTGTTACCTTAAATGCCCCCTTGTGCGTCACGATGGTCTGCGCAGCGGCAGCGGCTGGGGTCACAGAGAGTTGCTGGTAGGCTTGGGCCAGGTCTAACTTGGCAAAACACCTCCCCCCATGAAGTGTGGCCAGCAGGTGGCTGACCACGGGTACCGGGTATGCATTTGGCCGAATGGCCTTATTAATTGTACACTTATAGTCTGCACAAATCCTGACCTCCCCGTTTGATTTAAGGGCCGTTACAATCGGCGTCTCCCACTCGGCCGAATCAACTGGAACCAAAATCCCTTGCCCCACCAATTTGTCCAGTTCCGCCTCGATTTTGTCCTTGAGTGCGAAAGGCACCCTCCTTGGCTTAAGGCGGATGGGCCGGATTTCTGGGTCCAACTCGAATGAAACTGGGGGCCCCCTGTAAGTACCGAGCCCCTTTTTGAAAACGTCCGGGTGTGCATTGCAAACGTCCTGCATTGGGTCAGTCTCAGTGGCGTGGATGCCGGACAGTTCTATTCCCATGGGGGCAAACCACTGCGTTCCTAGGAGGCAACACTTCCCCCCCTTGAGGACCACTAGGGGCAGTCTTTCGGAGAAATTCTTGAACTTCACCTTGAACTTCCCCACCCCCAACACCGGGATCCCGTTTCCCTGAACGTCCCGCAAATGGGACCGCATGGCCCGCAGCTTGGGCCGAGCCTCTGGGGGAATGCGCATGTACTCCCTCTGGGACAGTATAGAGTAGGACGACCCTGAGTCTATTTCCATTTTTACGGGGCGCCCCTGCAACTGTACCTCCACGTAGAATCGCCGGTGCTCCAGGGCCACGCGGCGTACGCCGTCCTCGCCGTGAACGGTGGAAACCTTCCTGGAACCGGCCGCCTTGCGCTGGTGGTGTTGGGGATGACTGGAGCCGCCTTTGCCCTCGGTTCGCCCGCGCCTGCATACTCGGGCGATGTGTCCCTTTCGACCGCAGTTGTGGCACTCGGCCTTGCGGAAAGGACACCTTGTGCGGTCGTGGGCCGCGCCACAGCCGTCGCAGCGGCGGTCTTGCCGCTCTCGGTGTTGCCGCCGCTCCCCACGCTTCCGTACCTTCTGGACGCCGTCGTCGTCGCTGGTGTAGGAATCCGCCGTTGCGGAGGAGTCGTCGGAGGTTTCTGGAGTGCCGGCGGGCGACTTCGGTGCCCGCCAGGCTGCCTTCGCCGGAGTCCGCCGGGCCGCTTGGACAGGGGACTTGGCCCGCTCGGACGTTGTGCCACGGGCCTTGAACACCTTGACCCCGCTCCTGGCCGCCTCAGCCGCCTGCGCCTCTCGCAACACCTCATTGAACGAGAGGTGCTCGTCGCGGGTCATGAGCTTCCGTTGTAGCTCCTCGTCCCGCAGGCCGCACAGCAGGCGGTCTCGCAGGGCCTGGTTCAGATCGTCCCACTTGCAGTGCACGGCCGCCAGCCTGAGGGCCGCTGCGTAGTCGGACACGGACTCGCCTGGGCGCTGGTCCCGCCGGTGGAACGCGACCCGGGCCGGAAAAATCGAGACTGGGGGCTGGAAGTGTGCCCTCAGCAGCTCCAGGAGTTGGTCGATCGGCACGGCTTCAACCTTCTTTGGCGCCACCAAGTTCATTAGGATGCGCAGCGTGGCCGGTCCCACCTGGGCCAGGAAATGGGAGCGTATCAACGCGTCGTCGTCGACGCCGGCTGCTTCCATTGCGTGCCGAAACTGGCACTCGTAGAGCTCCCACTGCTCAGGCTCGCTGACGTCGAACTGGTACGTCTTGACTCTGGGATTCGCCATTATCCCACCTTCGTCGCCAATTTAGTGTCTCGCATGGAAGACAAAGAAGGAGTCGCAATAAGGACTAACACAGGTTTATTCTTTGATGGTCAGGGTGAACATGTGGTAATGGCGGAGGTACAACACATTATATACAGTAACGAAACACATTTGAATCTGGTTGCACGGTGGCTCATTGGCTGCCACCGTTGGGGGCGTCGACTTGAGGCACGCCCCCCCTCTTCTGTAGTTCTTCATGCGGAGAAGTTCCCGCGGCTGTCCGTGATTTGGGAATTGAACCATGTGAGTATGAACGCTCGCATCCGCCCTCAATGGGCGGTTCGCTCGCGTTCCTTTAGCAGCTGTGATACATTGTGATATGGGGCTGGTTACATTCATTTACTTAAAGCAACAGTGTCCTTGCATACACAACAGACCTGTTCAAATCAAACCAGTCCGTAAAGATACAAGGAAGTCTGAAACTATTGCACACTGCTTTGTTTGCTTTTTGGTCTGGTTGCAGGATGATTTAATTTTATTTTATTTTGACACACAGGTCGGGGAAGGAAGTCAGAATTCACATTCTCAGCTTGAATGTCCCTTTTGAAAAGGTCACATCCACAATAGGAACAGTTGAGTTGGAGGTTCTCATGCAATTTAGGTTTTTTTAAGCCCTGTTAAAAATACATTCTCTTCTCCAACAAGGTTTGCTAGAAGAAAAGGAGTGTCATTACATCATTCTTTGATAAGTTACCCTGCCTTCGGTCCACATTATTAGCTTGGTGGCAAATTCACAGGAACTCAGAGGGCTAAGTTTAAGGGATTTTCACAGCCTCTAAATGTCTCCCCAAAAATTTTCTACTGGGAAGGAAAACTTATCTCTGGATTTTTGCAACTAGTAAAGCATGGTCGTGCGAGGCTGCTGTGGCATCATGATTAAGATGCCGAGCTTGACTCCTGGAAGGTTGGCAGGTCAAATGTTTGAGCCCCGAGTGCTGCATGACAGTGAGCTCCCATCATCTATCCCAGCTCCTGCCAACCTAGCAGTTCAAAAGCAAGGGATTGCAAGTAGATAAATAGGGACCACTTCGGTGGGAAGGGAAACCGTGTTCCATGTACTCCAGTGTCTAATCATGCCTCGTGCATGTCCACGGAAACGTCTGCTGAGGCAGTGCTAGGTCCGATCAGTCCCTGGAAAATAGATGTGGATGAAGAAGTAGAAGCAGTGACAGACTGCTTCGGCGGGAAAGGTAACAGTGTTCTGTGCACTCTAGTCATGTCTTCCACATGACCACAAAAATGTCTGTAGGGACAAAACAGTGCTGGCTCTTTGGTTGCAAACAGAGATGAGCACTTCCTCCTAGAGTTGGACACGACTGGCTTTCGAGCAAGGGAGACCTTGGCCCTTGCTTAATTTAGTCCTAGGGCAGCGCATGTGCTCTCTTATTCACAGGGTCACCATAAGTGGGGAAACACCTTGACTACAGTTAACAGCTCTTATTTTGTTGGAGCCCTGGTGGCACAGTGGTTAAACTGCTGTCCTGCAACCAAAAGGTTGTGAATTCGATCCTGACCAGGGATCAATCCTGACCAGGGATCAAGGTTGACTCAGCGTTCCATCCTTCCTAGGTCAGTAAAATGAGTATTTATTTATTTTATTCAATTTGTATAGCCGCCCCAATTGACATGCGACTCCGGGCGGTGTACCTAAAATCCTCAACATTAAACAGCAAAAAACCCTCAAAAATTCCTAAAAACACAGAAAAGAACATCTAGTTAAAAACTTAAAAACCTGAGTGATCTGCTCTAAATGAGCCAGTGGAGGGGGGGGGGGTTGTCACTCCCACTCCCCCTCCCCATATCTGCCCTGCAAGCCAGGCATATTGGGGGCAGCATGTTGTGGGCAAAATGCTAATTAATTTGTACTCAACACGTTGGGAGCATGCTAATTAATTTGTGAACCGCCCAGAGAGTGCACTGAGATAGATAGATAGATAGATAGATAGATAGATAGATAGATAGATAAATCTTCATTGTCATTGTCCTGCACAGAACAACGAGATTGAAAATCCACTTATTGACCCAACAAAACCTAAACAAAATACAACTGTACAACTGTTATATACCGCTCCTCTGAGCTCTATGGGGTGGTATATAAGTGTGTTTGCTTTGCTTTATTTGCACAATTAGTTCTTTCCCAGGTCTGAGAAGTTTTCTTCTGTGAGAAGGCAAAGAACCTTGGCTAAAGTAGATTCATTTTTACTCCAAAGAAGATGGGGGACTGCAAAGGCCATTCTTGGGTCTGTTTCTGGTCCTCCTAAGATAGGGAATTTCTCTTTGGGTCAGGAAAGAGAGATGCGCCAAGAGGTACATTTCCTCTCGTCTTCTCCTCCTCCAGCCACCCAACGTCCTGAGATCTTCCAACACAAGGAATCCCTGAACAAAAGGCTCCATTGTTTCCTTCTTATCAGTTATTTCTCATTGGCACCTGACACTTAACCGCACCTTGTTAATGTCCCCAGTTTGAGTTCATTTTCTGAACAGAATGTTTTCTGGTTATGGCTGCTTGTGACCTTTGTTGTCTTGGCCACCTTAGGCTCACAAGAGCTCCTTCGGGATTCAAAGGAATGCCAGTTATATAGGTAAGTTCCCCGATACCTCTCTTCAGTCCAAAGGTAAACATAACCAAGAAGCACTTTGGAGATGTCTATACAGGTGGAGTGCTGAGTGATGTGGGGCTGTTATGAGAAGAGGCTCAGGTTTTCAAGAGGAGCAAAGATAATTTCTGGGTCTTGCATGGGGCAACACGGCTTTCTCAAAAGATTGGGTTCAAGGAGCTAAATTTTTGCTTGTAAAGAATACCTTGAGACTTTTCAAACCACAGTCCCACTTCTGGAACCAAAACAATTCAGGTTCAGCAAAGCAGCTTACAGAATGAGCTAAATTCAGAGTTTAAGTAAGGTGACCTGATGGAAGTTTATAAAATCATGCACGGTGTGGACAAAGTAGATAAGGAAAAACTTTTCCCTATCGCACAACACTACAACTAGGGGCACTCCGTGAAACTTTTGGGTACTAGTTCTCAAACACATAAGAGAAAGTACTTTTTCACCCAGAGGATCACTGGTCTATGGAACTCCCTGCCAGAAGAAGTGGTGACAGCTGTCAGTCTCGACAGCCTTATGGAGGACAAGGGTATCAATGGCTATAATTATGGATACCTAAGGACAACCTCCGGGTTGGAGAGCTAGGCAGGATATCTCTCCATGCCATTTCCAGGGAATCCTAAGCAGGTGAAGGCATCTGCTTGGGAAGAATACCCTGAAGCCAATGGTGAGCCACTGTGTGAGACAGAATGCTGGACTGGATGTTCCAGCAAGGCTGTTCTTATGTTCTTATGTACTTTTTTGTGACAACCGCCATAATTTCCTAGCCAGCTTGACCAGTGGCCCTGAGTGCTGGCAGATTCTGGCAACTTTAGCTCCCCAGCCCCCACTACTACTACTACTACTACTACTACTACTACTACTACTACTACTTCTTTCCCTCCCCCTCCTCCTACCTTTTCGGTATTCAGGGAGATACAGTGGAAGCTCGGTTAACGTAATTAATGCATTCTCTGGGATGTTTCTTACAGTAAAAATTACTTTAACCCAATTTCCCACAGGAATGCATTGAATGCAATTTCCCATGGGAATGCATTGAAAACCAAAATACATTAACCACAATGCATTTTCCCATAGGAATGCTTTGAAAACCAATTAATTCATTCTGAAAAGGATTCTGTAAACCAAGCCACTATTTTCTATAGATTTCCTTTCGTTACGCGATTTTCATGTTAACTGAGCCATTTGTTAACCGTGGTTCCACTGTACAAGGTTCTTGCTCTGGCACTTCTAGCAGCCTCCATTGATGTTGTTTGGTGTTCTCATAATATGTCTCTGATGTGATCTCTCCAACTTCTAGTCACTCCAGCAGTCTTCCTCAAACATCTCATTTCCATGGTGACCAACTTGCGTTTATGTTTTGTTGTAAGTGTCCATGCTTGGCACTGGTACCATAAGGCGAGAATGAATATGCTTCATATGGGGTGTTGCTTTGTGCTGGTCAGTATTGCCTTGTGTTGTAAGAATGGACCTAACTGTCCCAATATTTGGTTTGCTTTACTTCACTGTAGCATAGCTGTCAAGTATCCCGTATTGGCTGGGAAAACCCCTTATTTTACCCTCTTTTCCGCCATCATCCCTTATTAATTAGACTGCAATGCCCTATTGCCGCCATTGGAGGGCAGCAAAGGAATAGCATAGCTGTCAAGTATCCAGTATTTGTTGGGAAATTTCCCTTATTTCCAAATCCAAAACTTGACAAGTATGCACCGTAGACCCCTCAGTTAACTGGTCTAGTCTCAGGTGGCTTCAGCAGATACAACTTTTAATCAGTTTTGCGATGAGTTTCCAGGTTGCTTCCGATTCACGGGAACCCTACTGGCTCCTCCAAGGTACCCGAAATGGTGAAAGAGTAGTTTTAAGTAAGAAATATACATTAAAAATAATGATAAATTTAGCCATTTTCAATCGGTTTAAATTTAAATGTTAAAACAAATCTTATTCTGTTTTAATTGATAGTTAATGCATTTGCCTAGATTTGCATCTATTCTCTTTTCTTAAGGAGAATCTCACCCACACCCACAGATGACAAATAAATGGCAACATTCCTGGTTCACATTTAATTCCCTCTTGGGGAGGAAAGAGAAAGAGGAATATTCTCCAAGGTCAGTGATCTTCATTAATGTTGTTGATCAGGTTCCCTTGATTAAAAAGAGGAAAGGGTCACTATGGAGACAGGTTTCCAGAGGTCAAAGGGCACTAGCCCAATTGTGGGTTTTGAAGCAGCCCAACAAATGGCTCCTAACAAAGCCAATAATAAATTAAGAGCAACAAGCGCAAGAAAATCCCAGAATAATTACCAAAGTTTAGCCCACTCTGGACAACCAAATGCAAGCATTAAAAAGATGATGAAAATTCAACATACAATATTAAAGTTTGTACTTGATGATCAATCAATCAATCAGTCAATCAATTAATCAATCAATCAATCAATCAATCAAATCAAACCCCAAAATAAAGATGGCAATAATAAATTTAAATCAAACCATAACAAAAAGAATAACGTTGTAGCACTTGAAAGACTAAATGCTTTTTTTTAATGTTAGCTTTTGTGGATCAAGTCCACTTCAGTTTTTGTTTTTATTTGCTTTACCCTCTGCTATGCTTGAAACACAGACTAGTAAATATAAAGGTCACCCTTGCTCGAAAGCCTGTCGTATCTGACTCTAGGGTTCAGTGCTCATCTCTGTTTATAGCCAAAGAGCCAGGTCTGTCTGCATCTGCAGATGTTTCCGTGGACACGTGGCAGGCATGCTTCAGCTTCAGAGTGCACAGAATGCTGTTTACCTTCATGCTGCTTAAGATTCAATTTCTTATGTGCCCCATTTTTATTGTACTTTATTCCATTTACAGTATATTGTACTTAAGGGCCCTTTTTATAACTCAGCCGATGCACCTGAAGGAAAAATAGAGGTGTGAGCCAGAAACAGCTGAAGGACTGCAGCGACTTTAAAAGAATAATAAATCCAACCCTTACATTGAGGCTGCTTGCCGAAACATGATGGCTACAGGGAGGGAAGAACAGATCTCGATTGCCTATAAAGATTCAATGGAGTTATTTCTATGAAACGGTTCACCCAGAATAATTATAGGCTTCGGGTTGGTATGACTCCAGCCCCAAGAACTGTTTGCAGTCGGAAGAATTACTCAGTCGCTCAAATTACATGCTAATGCATTTGCTTGGTGATCTTCCAAGAATTAATTGTTGGCATTGCTCCCGGTGAGGCTAGAAGATGGTTTTGGTTTACATTGGCATTGTAGAAAAGAAGAGTTCAAATGTTTCTGAATTCACCCTCAGATCTAAGTGTATGACTTTGAAAGAAAGTTTCTTTGCTGTGTTCTTCCTCCTCTCAGAACATTTATTTATGAGCCTTGTATACCCAGCTTGATGGAGAGGGTAGAGAGCAATGGTGGTGAACCAATGGCATGTGTGCCAGAGGGGGCACTCAGAGCCCTCTCTGTGGGCGCATGTACCATTGCCCCAGCAGAGAGCCGCACCCCTCTGCCCAGCAGCCCAATGGGAGCGCTTCCTCCCTCCCCCAGCACAGAGTTCACCCCGTCCCTCTGTTAAGCAGCCCAATGGGAGCGCTTCCTCCCTCCACCCAGCACAGAGTTCACTCCACCCCTCTGTGGCGCAGACGGCAGCCTGTTGAGTTTGGGCACTCGGTCTCTAAAAGGTTTGCCATCACTGGTATAGAGTGATGGGCTAGGAGTCAGGAGGCATGGGTTTGAATCCCTGCTTAGCCATGAAAGCTCACTGGGGGAATGGAAATGGTAAAGCCATCCCTTAAACACCCAACTCACTATTAAGGTAAAGGTCTCCCTTGCTCGAAAGCCAGTTGTGTCCAACTCTAGGGTGCAGTGCTCATCTCTGTTTCAAAGTCCAAGAGCCAGTGCTGTTTGCTTCTGCAAACGTTTCCGTGGTCATGTGGCAGGCATGACTAGATGCTGAAGCACATGGAATGCTGTTACCTTTCCTGCTGAAGTGGTACCTATTTATCTACTTGTAATCTCTTGCTTTTGAACTTCTAGGTTTACAGGACCTGAGACAGATGACAGGAGCTCACTCCGTCATGCAGTACTTGGGTTGCAAACTGCTGATCTGCTGACTTTTCAGTCATCATGCGTAGCATCGTAACCACTAAGCTAGCCTGGCCCCAGGGTCACTATTAGTTGTGGCTTTGAGGCAGTTAACAACTGCAACATACTGTGCAGCAGACGGAGGCAGTAGCAAAGGAGCAAGTGGACTTTCCAGTTCTCCTAGGCTGGATCAGGCCCAATAGGGTTATTTCAAGGTGCCATTTAGAGCAAGCCTTGTATTCACATGCAAGCATGGGGTGGTTGCAGGACAAGAAAGTAGACCACATCTCAAAGTGGTCCTTGGAAGGAAAGGAGGAAATTAAATGATATAAAAATATTGGTAAGTGGCATAGCCCTGAATTGGCTTGCCACCCTAGTGACAGTGATTTGATTTCTGAGGGGGAAAAGAGGGGATATTCTTAAAAGTGTCCTTGAATCATAGCTGTCAAGTATCCCTTATTGGCCAGGAAAACCCCTTATTTTACCCTCTTTCCCGCCGTCATCCCTTATTAATTAGACTGCAATGCCCTATTGCCACCATTGGAGGGCAGCACAGGATAAGCATCCCTGTCAAGTATCCCGTATTTGCTGGGAAATTTCCCTTATTTCCAAATCCAAAACTTGACAGGTATGCCTTGAATATGAAAGTTTTAAGTCAGGAGTTCTCAACCTTTTTAAGCCGGGGGCCAGATCATGCTCCTTCAGACAGCTTTGGGAGCCGGATGGCCATTTTGCCCTTCTTCCACCACATGGCACCTCTGGGTGTGGTGGCACATGAAATGGCGCCACAGGCCACATCTGGTTCATGGGCCGCAGGTTGAGAATCCCTGTTTTCAGTTGTTTTTTGGAGATATCCAGGGATTGGGCCTGGCGCAACTTCACTGGTAGTGTGTTCCACAGCGAGGGTTCTCATCCCGGAGATGCACATCTTATCAAAACAGAGTCTCTGCAAAATTCCACGAGAATGTGTTCTAGATTTCCAGGGCACCCAGTGCAATCTTTAGTTAGCAAGCAATCCAGGTGCTTTCTCAGGTTTTTATAAGTGTCTAGATATGCGTGTTGGAGTGTTGCGATGGGTGTGTGCTTTTGTGTGTGACTAATCAGGCCCTGTTCTGAGGGCATCTCATCTCTTCATTTTGTTGTGATCAGATTTCCTCCGCGGTTGTTTTTACTTGCGTTTCCAGTTACCTCTGCAGCTCAAATTGGAATAAGTGGAGGCAATGAGTCTGAAAGTACAAAATGAGAACATACGGCAGGAAACAGGCTGAGAAGGCAATGCTCTATCATGGACCTCAACAGAGTACAACGGGGTGAAGTTTGGATTCCCTCACACATTGGGGTGTTGTTGTTTGTCATTACTATAGGGGAAGAAGCTTAGGAGTCACAAGAGAATAACATTGAACTTGGAGGGGAGAAATCCTTTCAAGATATTTCTAAAATGCTACCAACACCCTCTCAAAAACATTAAACATAACTAAAAGTTTGTTTTCAAAATACTGTTCTCACTTGGCGTGCCCGACTTCGTTTCCCGCATCTTGTCCTGGAGAATAATTTTTGTGAGGCAATGATGTTATTTGCAATTTGTAATCTCTGCATCAAGCTGCAGAAACCCTCATCTGCACATACCTCCAGGCACAGCCAAATATAAAAAAACTTTTCAGTAGGTCCAGTTTCAAGTGGCAATAATTTCTCTACCTGCTCCTCTATCATGAGTGACCTTCTTTCATGCTCCGATCAAATCCTGGACTGCCAAAATGGAGCCACTTTCTTGGTTTTCTCATTGGACAAACTTATGTCCTGATCAGTGCATGTTTCTGGCAGTAATTATTATTATTATTATTATTATTATTATTATTATTATTATTATTATTATTATTATTATTATTATTATTATTATTATTATTATTATTATTATTATTATTATTATTATTATTATTATTATTATTATTATTATTATTATTATTATTAAAGTTTTATCGGCAGGCCAGTAAATGAGCTGGATTCTGTATCTCTCAGCATTAACATGGCATGTTGTTGTCCACCAGCAGCCCCCACTTGATCGTGTTGGTCTTACATTTAGGGCAGTGTTGGCTAACATTGGCACTCCAGGTGTTCTTGGACTTCAATTCCCAGAAGCCCTAATAAGCACTCCTGCTGATCAGGGATTTTGGGAATTGAAGTTCAAGAACAGCTGGAGTGCCAAAGTTTGCCACCACTGGTTTAGGGACTCTGACCCTCAGCCTATTCAGGGTCCTGAATAGGAGAGGTTGAGTTCCTTAGCTATATCCTCCTTTAATGATGTCCCTTGTCCAGTGAGCTCCTTCCTCCATCTTCTAATTTGGTTTTGCTCTTGTCTACCCTCAAGAATGTTTGTTCTTGCCATAAAGTTCTTACTGGATCTGAGCTAGCAGACTTGAGGCTCATATCAGTTCAGAGGGTGTTGAGGGTCCTTCTCTTGCTTAGTTCCCTTGGTGTCCGCTGCTACTTCTCTCCTTATCTTAGGTGTAACGATACCAACAAGAGGGGCTGTTTTCTCAACTGGTGTAGGTTTTAAGCATCCTGTCACTACGCACATGACTTCGTTAACAGCAATGTCAACTTGTTTTGCATGTGTGTATGGCAGCATCCTTCAGAGTCTGTTTACCAGTTTTAATAAACATCAGGAGAGCATTCTGCTTGTCAACCGGACTGGAATCCAAATGAGACTTTACAAGTCCTGTAACGTCTAATTTGACCTCCAATCCAGTTGACACATTAGCTTCAAACTGGGTGTTATACCTTGGGTGGGATGAAGGACAGGGTTTTCACTATCATTCCATCAGTCCTTTCTTGCCTCCCATATCATGAGAACCAGTGGTGGTAAACTGAAGATCAGGCGTTATTAATTGAAGAACACTCTGTGCTACCGACCGTATTTCTCTGGGGTTTTTCTCCCTCTCTGACCTCATCCTTGGTAATCTCCTTTGTGGCCCGAGGCGTCCCGCCTGACAGGTCTCCCCGTAGCCAAATGTTTCTCGTTAGACCTAACAAGCTTGTCTGTTCTTGCCCTCAAATTTCACCACAGCAAAGTCTCTCATCCAGATGATTTAAACTGTGAAGTGTTCACTTTCTTTTTTTCTCCCCCTCTCAAGTTAAGACACATAAAAGAAGTTCTGGCCGCTCACCATCCTTTTTTCTTCTTCTTTTCCAGCTGGAAAAAAATATCCCCAAACAATGTGCCTTTGTCTTTCTGCTTAGATGGCTTCCCATAATTTGGAAAGGAATGTCTTGAAAGCAAGTGGCGAAGCCCAGAGGGGTGTGTTTCCTGAGCGGAAAAGCTGTGGTGGTGCGAGAAATCTTTGAGTGGATGCCATTATCGCTAGGATCTCTTGAATATCCTCCATCAAGCGTTCAACCCATGCGGAGGACGTTCCATCAGAAGCTGAGATGTCCGTACCGAAAACCCAAGTAGAAGGAAAGTTGGATGGTGCAGCGGAGGAGAGCGGGGGCAACCCACCTGCCGATGACCACCTGAGGAACCTGAAAGCTTTGACACAGAAGCTGAGGCTGGAAACAAGGAGACCGTCCTATCTGGAATGGAAGGCTCAACTGGAGGGGTTAGCATGGAGGAGCCACACCCAGCGTCCGGAGGGGGAAGATGGCAGCCAGAATGAGAACCCAAAGACCCAAGAAACCATTCCACTAAGGGAAGTCCAAGTTCATCATTCCAACAGAGGCACTTCCCAAACCCAAGCAGTGGTAGCCCCGGGGAAAATCGGCAGTTTCGGAAACGTTGATGAAGCTTTAAATTGGCTCAGGAAGGAACTGGTGAGTAGACACTGGTCAATCTTTAATGATGTTTTAGCAGCACATGTGTAAGGACGGGGAAATTTGCTCCCAAGGAAACCCTGTTGGGGAAGGGTCTGCGGTGGCTCAGTGGTTAAGATGCTAGCCTGATGACTGGAGGATCGGCAGGTCAGCAGTTTGAGACCTGAGTGCTACATAACGCAGTGAGCTCCTGTCGTCTGTCCCAGCCTCCTGCCAATTTAGCCATTTGAAAGCAAATCCATTGGTCAAAATCCAACATTTACCCTTAGGTGGTGGACTATCAAGTTTCAATTAATTCAATGTATCTACTGAGGTTGGGCCCACCAGTAGAATATAGGCTAATGTTGTTAAATGGAGGAGCGGGGGGTCTGCCTAAAATAGAATCATAGAATAATTGAGTTTTCAAGAGCCTATGAGACCATTGAGTTCAACTCCCTACTCAGTGCAGGAATCCAAGTCAAAGTCTGTCTAACAGATGGTTATTCAATTCTCTCTTCAGTGCTTCCAGCGTTGGAGTACTTACCACCTCCCGAGGTAATTGGCTCCATATCCATTTCTAACTGTTAGGAAGTTTTTCCTGATATTCAGCTGAAATCTGGCTCCCTGTAAATTGAGGCCGTTATCTTGACATATTGTTGAATGTCAAGACATTTGCATTTTATGAATTTTTTTTTGCTGAATTCATATTTTCAAAAACACAAACGGAAATAAAATGCTAAGCCTTCCATGTCCGTTACTTTGGTTGCAGTTCAGATAAAATGCCAAATCTATTAAAAATCCCTCCTCCTCCTCTTCAGTTAAGATGGAGGAAAGCAATTAAGATGTTGCTGTCATCCAGATAAACTCTTATGATTCAGATGGGAAACTTGTTGTTCAGTCGCATAGTCGATTCCGACCCTTTGCGACCCCATGGACCATTGCCCGCCAGGCATCTCTGTCCTCCACCATCTTCCTCAGCCCACCCAGCTCTGTGCCCATTGTATCTACAATACCGTCTAGCCATCTCATTTTTGGCCACCCCCTTCTGCACCTAAATAATAATAATAATAGATAGATAGATAGATAAGATAAATCTTTATTGTCATTGTCCTGCACAGAACAAAGAGATTGGGGGGGGGAAAGACTTATCAACCCAACAAAACCTAAACAAAATACAACTATACAAAATTATCAACATACTCTCACCCCACATATACACATTTAACCCCTAAAAAGCTCTAAAACTCTAAAACTCTAAAAACTATATACAGAAGCTTCCTCATAGACTGCATTTCACTGCATTAATAAATAAATAATAATAATAAATTTTAATTTATACCCCGCCTTTCTCAGCCGAGGCCGACTCAAGGTGGCAAACAACATCATTAATACAATACAATAATCCCAAAATACAATATAGCAATACAAAAAAAAATCAGTACAATAATAAACAGTACAAATCACATAATAAAAAATTAAAAAATATACATCAGCATCAAATATCTTTTAAGATCACACACAATCCTCCTCCCTCCCATCGAAAACTGGCCAAAGGTGGACAGGCGAGGGACCAAGGTCCACATAGCGAGGAGGAAAAAGTCCGTGACCATCGTTCAAGGTCTTTAAATGGCTTAAAGCCCTTGAATGATGTCGGTAATGCTGCCTCCGTGCTGTGACTGATTGCAACCATTTAACAATCAATTTAAGAGAGGGAAATGCCTATGACGGAAATGTCAATTCTGCAGCTTTCATGGAAAAACTGACCAGGGATGGCCCTCAGCTGAGTGCAAAATGAAGGAAGCACAGGTGGTAGGAAATGATTCCTAAGAAAGAAAGGAAGGAAGGAATGAAAGAAAGAAAGAGGGAAGGGAAGAGGGGACCAAGCAAACCCAGGTATCAAGTTTTGGGAGGAGAAGATTCAAATGGTTAACAAGTTGCAAACAAGGCTGATTTCCACCCCTCTCTCCATTGACTCCTATGTGGTTCGCTGAAGCGAATTAACCGAAGGAAACCTGACTTCCCAGTGAGAATTTCACACCTTATGTAACCGATAATTTCTGTAAAGAGTGTTTTAGGCTAGCTGGGCACTGCTGGGTTTTGTCATGCTTCTTCCACAGTGTTATCATTTGCTACACTTGCACATTAAAGGGTAAGAACAGTTCTGAGTGACCTAGGGAAGCCTCTTCATCCTGGCTTATGGTAACTCTTGAGTTAGTGACCTTCATTAGATTCTGTCAACTAAAGCCCTGTTCGACTCTTGCAAAACCAAGGCTGTGCCTCCTTTTACATATCTCATAGTTGGGTCTTCCTCTTTCCATCCTGCCTCTACTTTCCACACTCTCAATATCTTTCCCAGTGAACTTGGTCTCCTTATGGTGTGGACAAAGGGTGACAGCCTCAGTTTGATCCCTTTTTTGCTTCTAGAAAGAGTTTGGCTTGGATTTGATCCAGAACCCTATTGTGTGTCTTCCTAGAGGTCCAGTGTATCCATAAAACTTTCCGTCAACACCATATTTTTGAATGAGTTAGATTATTTTCCAACCGAATGTCACAGCTTCCACATCAGGAATACCAAACTCCAGTGACACTCGATCTGTCTAACTGGACCAATACAGTAAAACCCTGTTTTACATACGCTTCACTTTGCGTAAAAATCATTTTATGTAATGGGTTTTTTTGCTGAAAATGCATCCCATTTTATATTTTAAAAAATCATTTTACGTAACGGTTTTCCCCAGAGTTCCTATGGGTTTGCTTTGTTTTATGTAAAATTCATTTTACATAATGTTTTTTAATGGTTTTGCTTCATTTTACGTAAAAAAACATATTAAGTAAAAAACTACGGAGTGGACTTTTTACACAAAATGGGGTTTTACTGTATCTCATTTTCAACCAGTTGAATGCTTCTGAGAAGCACCAACGTAAAGGTTGCGCTTGCTCGAAAGCCAGTTGTATCTGACTCTACGGTTCAGTGCTCATGTCTGTTTATAGCCAAAGAGCCAGCTTGTCTGCATTTGCAGACTTTTTCACGGACATCTGGCAGGCATGACAAAACACAGAACGCTGTTTAACTTCCCACCGAAGTGGTCCCTATTTCTCTACTTGCAGTTTCTTGCTTTTGAACTGCTAGGTTGGCAGAAGCTGGGTCAGAGATGGGAGTTCACTCCGTTCTGCAGTACTCGCATCTCAAACTGCTGCCCTGCTGACCTTCCAGTCATCAAGTTCAGCGTCTTATCCACTAAGCCACCGCAGTCTCAAGAGAAGCACAAAAGAACAGGACAAAAGAAACAGCCCTCTTCTTTCCTCTGATCCCACTGGTAATTGAAAGAAACTCTCTTCCTGGACATGGAGGCTCGGTTTTGGAGCATTGTGGCCTACAGCCAGGGACAGAAGTCTACGTCTCCCTTTCCCCTCTTTCAAGTTGCCCAATCCTCACACTTAAATCCATATTTTTATGTCCACCACATCAAAAGCTGAGATCAGAAGAGTTATTTTGATCTCAAACTAAGAGCCCTGGCGGCGCAGTGGTTAAACTGCTGTACTGCATCCAAAAGGTTGCGAGTTCGATCCTGACGGGGATCAGGCTTGACTCAGTCTTTTCCATCCATCCAAGGTTGGTAAAATGGGTGCCCAGCATGTTGGGGGCAAAATGCTAATTACCTTCTGAACTGCCAAGAGAGTGCATTATGTGCTACGGGGCAGTATATAGATATAATTGGTATTGTTATTATTCCAGATTGCCCTGGACATCCCAGTTATGCTACCTAGGGAATTCTGGGAGACTTAAAACATGGTGGCAGAGAAGGTGGAGTAAAAAAAGAAAAGAAAAACCATTCCCCCCCCCCCCCAAGCTCCAGACAGAAGAGAAATCAGCTGATAGAAAGAGAAAGGAAAGGTGAGGTGTCACGGTTTTAATAACAATAATCATGTGCCATCCAGTCGATTTCAATTTATGGCAACCATATTAGCAATAGCAGTTATACTTCTGGACCTCCCCATGATGCTTAATGCAGTCTCTGACCTTGGAAGGATGGAACAGGCTGGGTCAACCTCGATCCTTGTCAGGATCAAACTCTCAGCGTTTTGGCTGCAGCATAGAAGCTTAACCACTGCACCACCAGGGTTTTACAGAGGTTTTTAGGCAAAGAGGGGACTGTGGAGGCTTAGTGGTTAAGACACTGAACTTGATGGCTGGAAGGTCAGCAGTTCGAGACCCGGGCACTGCATGATGGGGTGAGTGCCCATCTCTGTCCCAGCTCCTACCAACCTAGCAGTTTGACAGGAAGACATTGCAAGTAGATAAACAGGTACCACTTTAGTGGGAAGGTAAACAGCGTTCCATGCACTCCAATGTCTAGCCATGTCTGCCACATGTCCATGGAAACGTCTGCAGATGCAGACGGCGCTGGATCTTTGGCTATAAAAGAGATGAGCACTGAACCCTAGAGTCAGATACGACTGGCTTCCGAGCAAGGGCGACCTTCAGGTGAATAATACTCAGAAGTGGTTTCCCATCCCCTTTTTCTGGAATGTAAGCATTATGTGCCTGGCCAACAGATCTGGGCACATGCCCCAAGGAGTCTTTGCTGTTTATCCAGGAGATGAGAAATCGGGTCGGAGACTTTGTCCGGGCATCCTTCTTCCCCTCATTCTGACTGTAATTCTTTTTGCCAGCCATTCCAGGGCTTTGTCTATCGCCCTTTATGCTCCCGTCCCATGGGAGGGACAAGTCGGATCGCCTTCTAGTGTCTCTTTATTTTGTAGGCGGCACAACAAAAGAGACCCCCTTTCTCCATCTTGAAAGCGGCCAATTTTAAGATGCAACAAAGCTTTATCTCCCTGGGAAAGTTTTGAGGCTGTTTGACAGGAAAGCTCCTGAGAGATGTGAAGCGCATGAAAAAGCAAACCAAATGGAGTCCCATGGGAAGGGTGAAAAAACTCACCTCGCCTTAGACCTGCAGGAGAAGCGGGGAGTGGTGGTGGTGGAACTGTCTGCCTTGACAAGTTAGACCAGGGGGGTGCCCAAACTTTTCAGGCCGTGGGCCGGTCACATGGTTCCACGGGTCGGTCACGTGATTCCTCCCACCGGAAGCGGAAGAAAAACACGCCTTGCAATCTGTTTTGCAACAGAATAGGATAGATTTTAAGCTGCCATTCTCTCTGCTTAAACCAGGGGTGCTTAAGTATATCCCACAGGCCAGATCTGGCCCCCAATGCCAATTCGTCTGGCCCACACTGCCCTCGTCACTCCCGGAATCAGAAGTAAAATGCACTCATACAGGCGCGTTTTACTTCCGCTTTCAGGAGCGACGAGGGCGGCATGGGCCAGATCTGGCCTGTGGGCTGTAGTTTGGGAACCCCTGAGTTAGACCATGTTTGGTCCAGCCTTCAAAAGTTCTCTCTTGGATTTCAGCGTACATAATCCCTTAGGAAGCTTAGTCAGTGGCCAGATGGAGGGTTGGGATTCTGATACTTGTAGTCCAAAAATGTAACTTTTCCAGGCCCAGCTTAATGTCATCCGAAATTCTCCTTTAAACAGCATCCTAGTTCAGCTCACAAGTTAAGTGTAAATGCTATTTGTATACAACCACTCTTGGTGTTTTGTGATATGCTGGTTCAATTCTTTTTTTTCTCCTGTTGTGTTGACTGGTTCTGTTTTCCGCATTATGTATGTCATTCTTTCGCTTCTTCCTCTCTACCCTTACCAAAATCCCTGACATGTCCAAGGAGTGGTCCCTATGTGATTTTCCATAGCCAAGCAGGGATTTGAACCCCCATCTCCTGTGTCCGTGACCCACGCTCCATCCTCTACACCAGGGTTTCTCAACCTTGGGATCTCAGGTGTTCTTGGACTTCAGTTCCCAGAAGCCCAGGTTAGCACACCTGCTCATCAAGGCTCCTGAGAATTGAAGTCCAAGAACATCTGGGAACCCTAGGTCAGTGATGGTGAACCGTGGCACTCCAGATGTTCTCCAACTTCAATTCCCAGAAGCCTTGATCAGCAGGAGTGCTGATTAGCGCTTCTGGGAATTGAAGTCCAAGAACACCTGGAGTGCCAAGGTTGGCCATCACTGCCCTGGGTTGAGAAACCCTGCTCTACTACACCATACTGACTCCCAAGGTCTCACCGCCACTATTATGAGATTCCACCCATGCCTGATTCCTTCCCCTCTTTTGCCTTCCAGATGGAAATGCGTCTCCAAGACCAGCAACTGGCTCGGCAGCTGATGCGCTTACGCAGTGATATCAACAAACTGAAGATTGAGCAAACCTGCCACCTCCACCGGCGCATGCTCAATGATGCCACCTATGAGATGGAGGAGAGGGACGAGCTGTCGGACCTCCTCTGCGATTTCCCCCTCACGTCCTCCTTCAGCCTGTCTGCTCCACTCAAGCTCATTGGCGTGACCAAAATGAACATCAACTCCCGCCGGTTCTCGCTTTGTTAGAGGAAATGAAAAGAAGGGGTACCAGAGGTGGGTCAGGTGAGAGATGTTCTCAATGAGAGAGAAGACCAGGCCCATCCCCTCTCTCTGCCTCATGGTGTGGTACATGCAAGACCAGAAAGAGAGAGGAGAAGATGCTGTTCTCCAAAGACAATAGGGCCTTCATTGGTGGCATTGGTGGCCTTCATTGGCATTGGTGGCCTTCAAGATCACTTGAGGATAAGAACCAAAGTGGAGAATGAGAACAAGGAGGCCACCTCCAAGGCAGGGAGAAAACACCATTCTGATCTAACACCCACAGTCAGAAAAACCTGATGTGGTGGTAAATAATAATGTGATAAATTACGTGGTGCATTGGCCATTCCTTAATGGTGTCCAAGAAGAAGAAAGATGGCAGCCCACCCTTCTACTCTTTCAGACTAGGCAATAATGGGGAATGAACAAATCCATGTTGCTATTATGAAGAAACTCAACTGCCACCCAACACAGTACAGGGTTGATAATTAGCCAGCAGATATTCATAATGAACTTTTTCTGACCAGTTGTTATCTCAAGTCAAGTTCTCGATTGCCCTCTTGCTTTGCTCCTTTGCCTTAGACCTACCCATTGCCAAGATGGTCAACCGGTTTCCAAGCTGTAACTCTGGTAACAATTTTTTTTGGGGGGGGAGGGGGGCAGTAGGACCTCATTATTTTTCTGAAGCTACCATAAGAAGTTTGGATGATTGCTCTAACTACATAAATAAGCATGTGACTCGAATTTTGTGGCGCAAGAGGTTCTATGCCAAGGTTCCATCTGAGCATTGCAGAAGACATCCAAGATGCTGAAACCTTCAACTGAAATAGATTCAGTCCAATGGATAGCTCCTTTAAAGTTCATATCAAAACCCAGTGCAAATTCACCGTCCCCCTATCCACAGATGCTGCCAGGGTAGATGACCTAACCCTTGCACATGGCAAGGTAACATGTTAAAGGCATGCTCCCACTCCACCACCAACGAGTTGGCCCAAAATTTGATTGGGACGTCTTCTTCTTTCATGTCCTTATCAAACCCTGGACTACCAAATTGTAGCCACTTTCTTTGCTTTGTCGTTGTCCAAACCCAAGTACTCATCAGTGCATGTTTCTGACAGTCATTGGCAGACCAGGAAATGAGCCAGACTTTGTGTCTCTCCACATTCGCACTGTGTGTTGTTGTCTGTCAGCAGTCCCCACAATTTGGGGATTCCAACCCTCAGCCTATTCAGGGCCATCTGAGTGGCATAGGGATAGGGTTACCATAATTCCCTCCCACAAAAACGGGAGAAGTAAAGGTTGCCCTTGCTCAAAAGCCAGTCGTATCCAACTCTAGGGTTCAGTGCTCATCTCTGTTTCAAAGCCAAAGAGCCAGTGCTGTGCTTCTGCAAACGTTTCCGTGGTTGTGTGTCAGGCATGACTAGACACCGGAGTGCACGGAACACTGTTTACCTCCCCCCACCCCCCGAAGTTGTCCCTATTAATCTACTTGCCATTTCTTGCTTTTGAACTGCTAGGTTTGCAGGAGCTGGGACAAAGATGGGAGCTTATTCCGTCCTGCAGTATTCGTGTAATGGCTGCTGCTACAGATGCCACAAGAAAAAGACGCATTTCCCTGTCTCTTTGTTCCTTGCTCACCAAGCTGCTGCTGCTGCTGCCACCTGCTGGTGGTTCCAATAGAAGTGCAAGAAAAATGTGTGATCTCCCCCCCAAAAAAACCAAA
The DNA here is from genome assembly GCA_035047345.1 of Bradypodion ventrale. Lineage (NCBI taxonomy): Eukaryota > Metazoa > Chordata > Lepidosauria > Squamata > Chamaeleonidae > Bradypodion > Bradypodion ventrale. Next base: position 6,224,809 of record JAWDJE010000001.1, on the reverse strand, counting down.
ACCAAAAAAAAACCAAGTGGTTTGTAAATTGTGAATTTTCAATGCTTTTTATGGAACCAGGTGGGACAGTTGCAAAACGTGAAATTCACGGTTTTCCATGACATATGGCAACTCTATGTAGGGGAGATTGAGATCTTCAGCCATATCCTCCTTTAATGTTCTTCCTTGTCCAATGAGCTCCTTCCACCATCTTCTAATTTGGTTTTGCTCTTGCGTACCCTCAAGAACGTTTGTTCTTGCCATAAAGCTCTTCCTGGATCTGAGCCGGTGGACTTGAGGCTCATATCCATTCAGAGGGTGTCAAGGGTCAATGAGACGTGAAGTGATGCCTTCGAAAGCAAAGTCACACACATGGTGGCTACTCACTGAAGCTAATTAAGGAGGTGCTGTGTGCACATCTGTTCATGTCTGGTTGCCAACTGACACAACTTGACATGTAACCAGCATCAATATGGTTGGCTTTGTTCGGCCGCCACAACTTGTACAATTTTCCTCGAACTTGTTTCCAATCCTTCTAAGATTTTGGTCCATGTAGTGTGGGAGAGAAAGAAATGTAGAGAAGGCATTCGACCAAATCAGTCCCCATTTGCAGACCAAAATGGTACACCTCAGAAATAGCTCAACCACCCGGACAACTCTTAGGTCTTTTTAAAGCAGTGCCTTCCACTAACCTGGTGAAGTGCAGAGGTTTGACCTAAAGGTCCCACAATCTTGGCTACACCTAACCCAAACTACCTAAAAACATACAGCCATCTGAGCACTGAAATATCAGGGCATTTTTTTAAAAAAAGCTAACCAACAGCAAGAGCAGAGCTTGGAAAAGCTACTTCTTTGTCCGAAATCCTTGAGCAATCCATCGTGCCCAGAAGTAAACCTATCACCAGTAGGACCTCATTAGTTTTCTGAAGCGATCACAAGAAGTTTGGACAATTGCTCTAACTACATTAATAAGCATGTGCAGAGCCACTGTTTTTTTCCCTCCAAATTTTCCCTATTTTTAAAGCCACATGATGTCCAAATAAGGACTGCAGTGGTTCAGTGGTTAAGACACTGAACTTGAAAACTGGAAGGTTGGCAGGTCAGCAGTTCGAGACCCGAGTGCCGCATAACAGTGTGAGCTTTCGTTGTCTGTCCCAGCTCCTGCCAACCTATCAGTTCAAAAGCAAGAAATTGCAAGTGGATAAAATAGGTACCAGTTTGGTGGGAAAAGTGACAGCATTCCATGCACTCTGGTGTCTAGTCACATGACCATGGAAATGTCTGCAGTACCAAATACAATTGGCTTTCGAGCTAGGGCAACCATTACCTTTTAATGTCCAAATGAGATGACAAATTCACTTCAAATAAAGGGAAAACACTTTAATTTCAAACAACCATAGTAATAAGCAGTATATCTTAACCTATAAATCCAAGTGTTCACCGTTGGAACTGGCTATAGGTTGCTATGCGTCGCCCTACTGACCCGCACCCACCCTTCGTGCGCACGGCCGAATTGCCTACGCAGGTCAACGAAGGATTTAAAAATCCGGCACGGGGGCCTCAGCCCCACAAACGGCAAGAAAGGGAAAGAACTTCACTTCCCAACATTCATTGCGCCGCGCTGCGCCAGAGCCAATCAGGCTGAGAGGCTCTCGCACGGCGCAGCGTTCAGAATTGCGCCGCAGCCAATCAAAACAAAACCATTTTAAAAAAACGCAGCACAAACACAAAGCACCAACCCATTACTACAAGCCCCAGCGTCCTGCGCGCCATGAGCACGCAGAACGCTGAGGAAAACTGCGCCCGAAAAATTAAAAAGAAAAACAACTCACCGCGTCACAGCCAAACACACACCAGCCGGCTTTCTTTCCCTCACCCACGGCGCCTGGAGTTTCCCCTTTAATATCAGTGGGTGGGGGCTGCGACCCCCCTCTCCGCTGGCTTTTCTAGGGTTAGGAGGTTTGTGGGGAGAAAAGGGGAATGTTTCCCAAACCCTTCTGGACTCAGGACACCAGGGAGAGGGGATCGATTCCCACCCCCCTCCTTAAAAAAACTCCGTCTTTTCTACTCTTTAAAAACGGAGTTGTTTTAAGGAGGGGGGGGAGGGAATCGATCCCCTCTCCCTGGTGTCCTGAGTCCAGAAGGGTTTGGGAAACATTCCCCTTTTCTCCCCAAAAACCTCCCAACCCTAGAAAAGCCAGCGGAGAGGGGGGTCGCAAGCCCCACCCACTGATATTAAAGGGGAAACCCCGATGTACTTTCACAACTCCACACAAACAAAGCACCATAAAACAATAAAGCCCCCCTCCCTACCACCTAGCCCATCCTTCGTAACCCCCAACGACCATGCCCCCCTCCCCACCACCTAACCCACCCTTCCTAACCCCCAACGACCATGCCCCACTCCCCACCACCTAGCCCACCCTTCCTAACCCCCAAAGACCATGCCCCCCTCCCCACCACCTAGCCCACCCATCCAAACCCCCAATGACCACGTACCTTCCCCACCACCAAATAAATACTTTTTTAAAAATTACTAAAAACACTCAAACACAGCCAAAAATACACAAAAACACCAAAAACAATAAGAAGTAAACAAAGACACAATCAAAAACAAAACAAACAGACAAAAAATACAGATTCCAAATTCCCCCCCCCCCCCCGCCCACACACACACAAAAAAGAAAGAAAACAAGCAAACGTACCGAAACAGGTGCTACCTCCACCAGGACTGGAAAAGAAATGAATACAGAAAGACCCTACTTACCAGAAGAAGCTCCACCCAGAGGCAAGGAGAGAAACAAAAGTCAAAATACAAAAACCCCTACCAGCACCACCTGCTGGCCACAATAGTACAAACAATTCAAAAACACACAACAGCCCCAAACAAAACACAAATTCACAATTATAAACAAAAGGTCACACCAACAAAAACAAGTTAAAAAAATTACACTAAACACACTTTCACACAAATCACAAATATATGTCAATAAAATACAATAGAAACTTTAAAAAATCCTGTGCTGAGTTATTATATCATACTTTCTTCTTTTATTAATCCTCAAAAAAACCCAAAAAAGCAGATCACAGTTAATAACAGCCAAGCCAAACAAATTTAACATAAATAAACATTTACAAAATTAAAATTACAGACTAAGCAATTTTAAAAAAAACAACACAATTTAACCTTCTAACACAATGTAAAACTATTGCAAAAATAAAATTGGCTCATTTCAAATTAAAAAACACGGGGGGGAAAGCCCGGCAACGCCGGGCAACCCTTGCTAGTATATATCTATATCTATATCTATATCTATATCTATATCTATATCTATATCTATATCTATATCTATATATATATATATATATATATATATATATATATATATATATATATATATATATATATATATATATATATATATATATATATATATATATATATATATATATATATATAGAGAGAGAGAGAGAGAGAGAGAGAGAGAGAGAGAGATAGATATAGATATAGATATATAGATAGATAGATTGATAGATAGATAGATAGATAGATAGATATAGATAGATAGATATAGATAGATAGATAGACAGATAGACAGATAGATATAGATATAGATAACCACAGCAGGCTATCTGCTGCAGAAAACTATAGAAAACCAAGTCCATGCAAGCTCCAGTTTCCAGCTCTTCACTGTATAGGAAAACCCAGTTTGGTTAAAAATCTGAGTGAGTCCAGATAAATAACATTTCCACTTATATACCACCCCATAGCACTCAGTGCACTCTCTGGGCAGTTCAGAGTAATTAGCATTTTGCCCCCAACATGCTAGGTACTCATTTTACTAACCTTGGAAGGATGGAAGGCTGAGTCATCCTTGGGTCCCATCAGGATCAAACTCCCAACCTTTTGGCTGCAGTACGGCAGTTTAACCATTGCGCCCACCGTGCTCATCCCATTTGTTCTCAGAACCGAGTAACAAAAGCAGTGGGAGGGCAAAACAAAGTGGTATAAATGCATGTCTGAGTGTGTGGTTACACTGTTTTTTAAATAATGATGTTGAATCCCCCCCCCAAATAATAATAATAATAATAATAATAATAATAATAATAATAATAATAATAATAATAATAATAATAATAATAATAATAATAATAATAATAATAATAATAATAATAATAATAATCTGATTTCAGGTCATGTGGTTTTCAAGTTGGTTTGCTCATCCGTCGTGCAATTGGTTCATCTATGTTATACAGATAGGGCATCTCCCAATATCTGTGGGAGATACTTTCTGAGTTCTACTGCAGACACCTGAAACCACAGATAACAGTGAACCCTTTATATTGCAAACAATGGCCTCTAGTGGCCAACTCTGGTAATGCATCACAGAAATACATATACCTGTAGATTATGTATTTCAGGATCTTTATTGGATAGTTTTAGACCCACAGATAACTGAAACTGTGGGTGCTCAATCTGCAGATATTGGGAGGAATGGCCTGTATATCGATACATTTTTAAAATCATCCAAACAAAAGTGTTTCTTTTTTATATCCTGAAATGTCAACTTCAGTTACATCATCAGCTTGTATCAATATACAGTACACCTGTCTAAAAATATTATTTTATTTAAAAATTTATTCAAATTGACATATTGCTGTTACACTTTGAATAATTTTTTTAAAAAAGATCTACAACAGGAGCATGGGACTGCAGTGGCTTAGTGGTTAAGACGCTGAACTTGATGACTGGAAGGTTGGCAGGTCAACAGTTCGAGACCTGAGTGCTGCATGACAGAGTGAGCTTCTGTCTTTGTCCCAGATCCTGGCAACCTAGCAGTTCTGTGCACTCCAGTGTCTAGGCATGCCTGCCACATGTCCACAGAAATGTCTTCAAACGTAGTCAGCACAGGCTCTTTGGCTATAAACAGAGAGAGGGGCACCGAACCCTGGAGTTGGATACGACTGGCTTTCAAGCAAGGGTGTCCTTTACCTTTACAATCCAGCTGATTGAGATAGTCCCAATATGACTTATTAAATGTACTGAAAGAGCCTTTTGTAACTGCTGTCAATCCCATCCAATAACAATATTATCTCCAAGATCTCCAAATCTCTTGACAAAGTTAGCCGTTTTTTCCCCATCACAAAAGTTCAACACCCCTAAAGATCTGATTCTGGCTTCTTCTCATTTATTGCATTCAACATCTACTTGTCATACTTTTCAAGAACACTGACGGTCAAACTACTAGGAATACCCTACATTTAGAAGTTGCTGGTTTCTATTTGATTATTTGTATTTTTTAAAAAAATATTCTTGTAAATTTGCTTTTTTTCTTTGTCCAGGTATGAGAAGAATGTTTGGGGTCTGTTGACATATTTGTCGACTTGTAGCTCTTTTTTTTTTTAAATTGACTTTGTGCTTTTCCATCAAAATAAACAATCTGATTCCTTATTGCTTGTTTTTGTTTCCTTGGATGAAACAGACCAACTGAAAGGGGAAATACAACAACAACAACAACAACAACAACAACAGCTACAGCAACAATCAAACTTTATCCTTCTTTATGTATAGGCTGTAGCAGGGATTATCAACCTGTGGCCCACAGACCAGATGCGGCCCGCAGCACCATTTCATGTGGGCCCCCACTGCCTCCACCACACCAGGAAATGCCATGTGGTGGAGGAAGGGCAAAATGGTTATCCGACCCGCGAAACTGTCTGAGGGAACATGACCCGGCCCCCAGCTTTAAAAGGTTGAGAATTCCTGGACTATAGTGCTAAAAACTTGCATTATTCTATCTGGAACAAGTATAAAACTAAACAGTAAAACCCTGACTTACAAATGCCTCGAGTTACATAAAATTTGACTTACATAATGATTTTGTGCTAAAACCATGTCCCGATTTACACAATTTCCTATGGGTTTGCTTCGAGTTACATAAATATTCTTTTTCCTATGGGTTTATTTCAAGTTACATAAAAATAATTTTTCCTATGAGTTTGCTTCAAGTTACATAAAAAAACCAATTTAAGGAAAAGCCTATGGAATGGACTTTTTTTCACAAGTAGGGGTTTTACTGTACTTTAAAATACTAACATAGTGGCAAAGTGCAAAAAGTCTGCAAAATAAACAAAACTCACCCCCACACACACACCCCCCCCAAAAAAAATACTTGGTGCCTCCATCTAGCAAGTTTAAAAGAGTTGTAAAATTGAGGGGCTTTCCAAAGTCTAGAACTGACATCAGGCGTAGGGTCAAATTACACAAGATAGGAAATGTGTTTCTTTGTTTTGCTTTTTACAATGTCTCCAATCAAGTCAGGCATTTTTTTCGGAGCACAATCAACCTACTAAATGAAACACCAGTTTTACCTCCTCACAAAAAACCATGACATAAAAGCAGACTAATTTGCGAAATGAGGAATAATCAGATGTCTTTTATCTCATCATGGAGCACCTAAGAATGTGCTAACTGTATTATATAGTTTGGAAAGAGATGGCATGCTTTGTAAAGAGCCTCCTGTTCTGTTCTAGAACCACATTCCATTTTGCCTTAAAGAGCATTTCCAATTGCACTCAGAAATAGGCAGATAGCTTGCATGTCGTTTAAAGCATGTTAAGAGTTTTTGTAGCATCAGTGGCATGAATTCCAACTGTCTTTGCCAAGCCATTATTCTGAATAACAGTTCTGTGGAACTCACAGCCACAAGCTGGGGGAATATGTGTGGGGGTTTTCCAGGTTGTAATTGTTCAACCTCACAAACCAGTCTGACCATTATACAAAGTTCCACTTGCGACTTGAATACTACTAGGTGTGGTTCCTGTTCAAAGATGTGTTGGCTGCACAGTAAGAGGGGGAGAAGAAATACAATCAAAGAGCAAAGAGTACACAACACACAGCTGAAGTGAGCATTATCTTGCTGAACTGGGGGCTGTTTTAAACCACCTGCTTGGGGTCATTTATTGTTCAAAGATAGGAAATCCGTTTGAGGCTTGATTATGTAATAATAAGTAATATAATAAAATGTAATAATCTTGTTTTATTCTTAAGTAGTATATTGTTATAATCTTGCAGTTAATATGTGGATTCCCTGTGCCCCATTGGGCACGGAACAGCCCGGCAGAGGCCACTTCGGTGAGAAAGGCTCCCTGGCCCGTGGGCTCTGCGAGCACCCAAATTAAGGGGGGTGGATAAATTATAGGGTTTGATTCACCCAATTCCTTGACCTGACCTAAGACTCTGCCAAGTAAGCAGATCGCTAACTCCTGTAACATAATTAGGCAAACATTCATCTCCGAGCTTAGCGTAAATCCCTGGCGCAAATAGTGACCATACTTACCCAGCTCCTAAGCCCAAAACAATGGTGTTTTCCCAGTCAATGTTTGTCCGCACTAATTAACTTCCCCAAGAGAGATTCCCAATTAACCTGAGTAAATAAGTGATGTGATTTACTGTCGGGTGATGGTTTTTTCTACCTTGCCTTCTGATCTATAAAAGGTGGTGTCTTTTCCTCAATAAACTACTGATCTTATCCTCCTCCATGCTGCCTCGTATCGTTCCTTGATCAGTCTCCTCCGGGACCTCAGGCCCCTCAGCGGCCCCGATTCCTACACCTGGTGACCCCGACGTGATCTACTCGTGAGTAAGCGACCCCCGAGCGGTCTTCCTCAGAGTAGCGATCACACGGTCCGGTTCTGCGCTTGAACCGTGTCCGAATCATCCCGGAGGACAGCGCGGCACTCCGGCCGGCAGCCAGCCGATCGGAGGGACGGCCTGCGGTGAGGCAGTCCAAAGAGGCATCCTACAGCTTGCTCCCGACTTTCGAGGCGGCTTGCGCCAAAGGGAAAAACGCGTTCCGCTCAGGGCAGCTGTGAGCCCCTGACAGCGCAGTGGCCACCGAGGGCCCGTGGCCGCAGTCCATGCTCCGAGCTCTACCCAGAAGCGTCGTCGCCAGAACCTATTGCCTGCCAAAGACGCGTCGACTCGTCCCGAGGAGGAAACTTCCGAGGACCCAATCACAGGTAATATGGGGACCTGTCCTCAGCGACAGCGTCCATCCGCTAGCCAAAGAACTCGTGAGGGAGAGTTCAGAATCCTGGCCAGGGTATTTAAGTTGCGTTTTCACAGCGGAGAGCTAGCGAGACTTTTGGTGTACCTAGGGGAACACTGCCTGCTTTACCCAGAAATAGGTACGTTAACCCTTGAGCTCTGGGATCAGATAGGAGACCTCATTCAGCAACCCCCGAAAGCTCCAGGAGGCGTAATTCGCACATGGAGAAAATGTAGGAAGCTCTTGGCAGAGATAGAGCCAGTCCAGATAGAGGCCAAAGAACCCCCAAATCTGCCAGATACGCCAGCCGAACCAACGGCGCCTACGGCGCTCTATCCGTCACTCCAGTTTAGGCAGAGTAGCGTAGGGAGCTTTCCCTCGGTGACAGCTGCAGACGTCACCGACGGAATGCAAGGAATGAGGAGCGCAGGCGCTTCTCAGATAGCAACGGGTTCCCTAGCTACCAAAAGTGCCCTTCAGCGCACAGTAGAGGAAGAACTCAGGAAGGGGGAATTGCCGGTAGAGGAGCTAGCAGAGCTCAGTCACATATGTCCTATCCGTATGGAGATGGATGCGCTCACGGGCGCCCAGCAGATAGTCCATTCCCCAGTCCCGTATAAGCTTCTCATGGCTATACGGAAAGCCATTTCAGAAACAGGGCTCCAAAGTCGTTTTACCAGGGGCACGCTTCAGCAAGTGTGCAAAAACACCATGTGGATTCCCCATGACTGGAAAGCCGTCATGCGGATGATGCTCACCCTGAGCCAGTATTTAATTTGGGACAGCGAGTTTCGCCTTGAGGCGCAGACAAGGGCCGCCAGGATGGGAGGCGCAGTACTTCCTGACCAGTTATATGGTTCAGGTGCCTTCGAGCCCATCAATGCCCAGATCAACTTGCCTCTCGCCACTCTCCAGATGTCGGCCGAGGCCGCCTTTAGGGCGTTTTTCAAAGTCCCAGCAACTGGCAAAGCGGCTAAAAATTACACCGCTATTAAGCAAGGAGCCCAGGAACCCTATATGGACTTCATCAATCGCCTGGAGGAAGCTATTAGCAGGCAGATTGACAATGAGGAGGCCCAACAAGAGCTCATGATGAAGTTAGCCAAGGACAATGCCAATTTAGACTGCCGTAAAATCTTGCAGTCCCTGGGCAATCGTCCTGATTTGACCCTTACGGACATGATTAGAGCTTGCGCCGACGTTGGCACTGAATCCTATAAGATGGGTTTGCTAGCGGCAGCGGTGCAAGGGGGTAAAAGACCTAAGGGTAAGACCCCAGGAGCATGTCACAATTGTGGCAAGGTTGGACACTTCGCTAGGGAGTGCCGATCCAAGGGAGGCGGACAAAGGTCCGGCCATCCCAAGGCTCCGAAAACCCAGTGTCCGAAGTGCAAAAGAGGCTACCATTGGGCTCGAGACTGTCCGAATTCGGGAAACCGGAACGCGGGCATGTCTCTGGCCCCGGTCCAAACAGAGGCTTCCTTCGCCCAGAACTCACCAGAGCTAGACTAGATCCCGGTCACAAGCCAGGCATTGCGAGGGCACAGGCCAGCCCCAAGGATAGTACAGGGTTAGATTTGACTTGTCAGGCAGACGTTACATGTGACCTGCCAGGCACGGTCTATCTGGTGGACTCCCAGTACATGGGTCCACTGCCCAAGGGCTTTATAGGCTTAGTTTTGCCCCGTAGTGTAGCTGGAGCACGCAGAATTCTCGTAATTCCAGGAGTCGTTGACTCGAATTTTTCAGGCGTTCTCCAAGTTCAGCTTTGGACTCACCTGCCCCAAACAATTCACAAAGGAGACACCTTAGTGCAACTGATCATGGTTCCTTGTCACTCGCCAGCAGACAGCCAGGGAAGGCTCAGTGACAGCTCCGAGTCCCGGTCAGAGGACCGGCTCGAGCGCCAGTGAGGCAGTACAAGGATACCAGGTCTTAGCGACAGTGGAGACCAACATTGAGTGGAAGCAGTGCCCCGTTATCGAGGTATTTTTGAACAAAAGATCGTTCTCAGGGTTACTCGATACCGGAGCGGATGTGAGCGTGATAAGCAGAAGCCAGTGGCCAAGGGAGTGGGCCATTGAGCCGGTCTCCGATGTGTGGGGGGTAGGCGGAATTCAGGAAGCGTTAAGGAGCCGAGAGTGGGTGGAAGTCACAATCCCAAAGGCTGACGGCACGGCGGTAATTCGGCCGCACATTCTTGACGTGCACATCAACCTTTGGGGGCGAGACATCTTGCAGCAGTACGGTGCTACGCTTACCTTTGGGTAATGGCGTTGCCACTTAAATGGCTCACCGATACGCCGGTCTGGGTAGAACAATGGCCGGTAGTGGGAGAGAAATTAGTTGCCCTCAAGCAGCTAGTTAAAGAACAGCTAGACGCAGGACATATAGAACAGTCCACGAGTCCATGGAATTCGCCAGTTTTTGTCATTAAGAAGAAGTCGGGGAAGTGGCGACTCCTCCACGATCTCAGAGAGATCAATAAATGCATACAGCCAATGGGTCCGCTTCAGTGCGGCATCCCAAATCCTAACATGATTCCCGAGGGGTGGGAGATTCTAGTCGTAGATCTCAAGGATTGCTTTTACACAATTCCCTTAGACCCCCAGGACAGGGAACGGTTTGCCTTTACGGTGCCGGTTGTGAACCACAGCGAGCCCACGCAGCGTTACGCGTGGAAATTTTTGCTACAGGGCATGCTCAATTCGCCCACCCTGTGCCAAATTTATGTTCACAACGCGCTGGCAAAGTTTCGAAGCCGTTATCCTAGAGCCATAGTTTGCCATTTTATGGATGACATCTTGGTCGCGATGTCGCAACTCGGCAGCGAAATGTTTTCTGACCTCCAGGCCACCCTGGGGGACAAAGGTTTGCTCATTGCCTCGGAGAAAGTGCAGAGAACCGAGCCCTTCTCATACTTGGGTCATCGGCTTCTCCGCTCTTTCGCAGCACCAGTTTTGCCTCAGATCAATTTACAGGACTCAGTCACCCTTGTAGAGTTGCAACAAGTTTTGGGTAATATCAATTGGGCCAGACCGTATTTCCGATTGGATACGGATCTTTTAAAACCGCTCTTCTCACTGCTAACCTTAGGTAAGCAGCCGGCAGACCGGATAAAAATTTCTCGAGAGGCGCGCTTAGCTCTCGAGAAAGTTAACCAAGTTCTCAGCCAGCGGTGGGTAGATAGGATTACCCCAGGGCCTTATGCCCCGATCCTGAATTTGTACATCGTACGGTCAGGATCCATGTTCACCGGAGCGCTCGGTGTAGATGCCGAGAAAGGGGCGAGTATCGTGGAGTGGGTGTACCTTCCGAACACCTCTCCACGAAACATCGTCCCCCCCCCCCCAAGAATTGGTCTCCGCGGTGGTCTACCGCGGAAGGTTGAGAGCTAGGGACATTTCAGGGCACGATTTAGCCAAAATTGTAGTCCCGTTCACCAAGGAACAAATTCAGCAATTGATGCAGCTCGGTGACTCACTTCCAATTGCTTTGGAGGGATTCACCGGATGCTTGGCATACCACTTGCCAAAAGACCCCAGACTTGTCTCACTCCAGACGCAGACAGTCAGCTTGTTTGAATTGCTTTCGCTGGTTCCGCTTCAGGGGGCCAGGACAGTTTTTACTGATGGTGGTTGCACATATGGTGTCCTGACCTGGCAGGAGGGCCAAGCTTGGCGCACGCTGCTAACTCTTCCACAAAAGTCCGCGCAGCGGGCAGAGTTGGCAGCGGTGAACCTTGCTTTGCGCACCTTCGCCAAGGAACGTTTAAACATCATCACGGACAGTCAGTATGTCAGAAATTTGCTTCACAGTCTACCGGGAGCTTACATCACTCCCGCGATAGACAAAAATTTGCTTAGCCTGTTTCTCACTGCTCAATTTCATTTGCGAAACCGCATGGAGCCGCTCTATATTGCCCACATCCGAAGTCATCAAGACCTACCGGGTCCGATTTCCGCGGGCAATAGCAGAGCGGATGCGGCGGCAAAGGAAATTCAGCAACGTTCAGTTTTGGGTGTTTTTACTACTCCAATTCAGAGTCATGCCTTTTTTCACCAAAATGCCAAAGCGCTTGCCAGACAGTTCGATCTGCCACTTTCTCAAGCCCAAGGCATAGTTTGCTCTTGCCAGCATTGCGCAGGGGCACCGGGGGGGGCCCTCGTGGGGGGTCAACCCACGAGGGACAGAGGCTAACCAGGTGTGGCAGATGGATGTCACGGATGTTTCGCAGTTTGGCAGATGGCAGTACATGCACGTTTGCATAGACACTTTTTCCCAGTTCGTTTGGGCTACGGCGCAGAAAGGGGAAACTGCTTCCCACGTGGAGCGGCACCTCCTTTCCTGCATTGCAGCCATGGGCAAACCCCGGCACGTTAAAACCGATAACGCCCCGTCCTACAGCTCTAGGCAGCTAGCCACCTTCATGGCCACTTGGGATATTAAGCATACTTTTGGCGTTCCTTACAATCCGCAAGGGCAAGCGATTGTGGAACGGGTCAATCGGACGCTCAAGTCCTATATTGACAAACAAACAGAAAGGGGGGAGCCACCAGCCCTCCCCAAGTCACAGGGCCAGGCACAGCATTGTCTGAATAAGGTATTGTTCACTTACAATCACCTTAATGTTTTTTCGGACTGCACGCCGCAGGAGAAGCACTTCTGCCGTTCGGAAGCTCTCCCGCGACCGATGGTCCGATACCGGGTGCCACCGGACCCTTCTTGGAGGGGCCCGGTGCCACTCGTAACCTGGGGAATAGGGTATGCTGCAGTTGTGTCTCCTACAGGTGTCGTTTGGATTCCAGCTCGGTGTGTCAAGCCGTACTTGGAACCACATGGCGTGGACCCAGACCGACCAGAGTCCGATCCCGGAGATGGAGGACCTCACTCTGACCGAGAGGACCCGTCGGAAGACACGGCCACCGACGACAGCACCCAAGATCACCTGGGGGATGGTCAAGATCCTTTGCCGTGAGGCCGAGGACACCGTCCGGCACGAGGAGAAGGAGCCAACACCGGAGAACCTCACAGCTGCAGTTTTCGCCCAGATTCATGCCAACACCCTGGCGCTCACCATCATCCTGACCCTTTCCCTGCTTTTGGGGGAAGGTGCTCAGGCCGCCTCATTGGAGGCCAACGATCTACTGCCCGGCGGAGACCTCTCTGCCCGGATGCAGTACAATATTTGGGAGAGGTTGGCGGGTCTCGTCAACCAGTCCGATTTTTGCCTCAGGCAGGACCTTGGTTCTGCCTCGATCCTCAGCACCTGCCTCATCCCAGTGTGCCATTCTCCAGGCGCACACCCCAGGGATGGGGATTGGCTTGTGAAAAGACTTTTCAGCCCGTACATTCCAGCGGCTTCTTCAGAGTATGCCCGTTGGGAAATGCGGCTGACCATGACTTTGCCGGCTGATGCAGCTACCCTCCACACTCCTCGGGTGGCGGTCAGCCCGAACTCTACCTGTGGACGGATGTACGGCTGCGCTTCAGCTGGTCGTACTCGGCGCCGCTGCCTCAACATTGGCAGTGGCAATTGGACTTGCAATAACCCAGTACCACTTGGCACCATGTATGCTCATGTCACCCTACCATCTGGTTGGTTCTTTACATGCAACCAGTATACGTGGAACTACATTCCTGCTAATCTTTCAGACTCTATATGCTGTATCAGTCGCCTGACATTGTTACTCCCTACTAAGGATATGGTCACTCCAAGCACAAATGTTACACATGTTTCAAATGTTTCCTCACTCATACGGCACACTCGCACCACCCAGTTGGACAGCTCATGTGAGAGCAGCTTTAGAGTAATGAGCCCTGCCGAATATCTCTCTTTGGCAGTCAGCATCTTTGGCGTGCCAGGCTTAGCCTTCGGCAACGCAAAAAGGATTGGTCGCTTGGCTTGCGGTTTAGCAAAGGCCATCAATCATACCTCCTCAGCGATAGCACTCCTCAATCAAGAGCAGGCAGAGCTTCGTCCTGCCATTCTTGATAATCGAGCGGCTATCGACTATCTCTTATTGTTGCACCACCTGGGTTGCAAATCCTTTCATGGTATGTGCTGTTTCAACCTTACTGACAACTCCCGTAAAATCCAGAGTCAGCTCACTGATCTCCACACCATAGTCCAGGGCATCACAGAGAGTTCTGCATGGGGAGCTTGGTGGAGTTCATTGTGGAACTGGATGTGGTCATGGATCCCCTGGGGGTGGCTCCAAACGGTACTCAAGGTGGTTGTGGGGGTAATTATACTAGGCGTGACAGTCTGTTGCTTTGCGCAATGTATTCCCTCGCTGATCTCAAGGTGCCGCCCCAGAAGGAAATCCCGAGACGTCATTCCCGCTCAACAGCTGATGCCGCTCTTGTGCAGAGTTGCCGGTCAGGCTCTTAAGAAAAATTAAAAGGGGAGATGTGGATTCCCCGTGCCCCGTTGGGCACGGAACGGCCCGGCAGAGGCCACTTCGGTGAGAAAGGCTCCCTGGCCCGTGGGCTCTGCGAGCACCCAAATTAAGGGGGGTGGATAAATTATAGGGTTTGATTCACCCAATTCCTTGACCTGACCTAAGACTCTGCCAAGTAAGCAGATCACTAACTCCTGTAACATAATTAGGCAAACATTCATCTCCGAGCTTAGCGTAAATCCCTGGCGCAAATAGTGACCATACTTACCCAGCTCCTAAGCCCAAAACAATGGTGTTTTCCCAGTCAATGTTTGTCCGCACTAATTAACTTCCCCAAGAGAGATTCCCAATTAACCTGAGTAAATAGATGATGTGATTTACTGTTGGGTGATGGTTTTTTCTACCTTGCCTTCTGATCTATAAAAGGTGATGTCTTTTCCTCAATAAACTACTGATCTTATCCTCCTCCATGCTGCCTCGTATCGTTCCTTGATCAGTCTCCTCCGGGACCTCAGGCCCCTCAGCGGCCCCGATTCCTACATTAATATATTCAGAATCTTCCAGTAGAGCAATACAACAAGTCCAATATGTTGTGAAAGTCAACCGTTCTGCAAACTCTTTCGGGAGAACTTCCCTTCATCAGACAACTTGACTTGCTAACTTTCCAATATCTGAAAATACATACAATATATATATATAATTAAATTCTGAGCTGGAATATTGCTACTGAGCTAAGTATAAAAGAGAAACCCACCTGGATATATAACATTTAGTTTCAAAGGGTATCCTGTTTTCATGTTGCGTCCTAACCTCTTTTCATTTATTCATTTTGGGCTGTGGACGTTACTGACTCAAAATATTACTCCCCTTATAAATCCTGCTGATAGGAAACCAGGTGAGCATAATCAAGCCTCAAATGGATTTCCTATCTTTGAACATTCCCACTCCGTTTGGCCACCTCTGTGTACTTGTGCCTTTGCATTCCTTGGCTTTATGGCATTTGGGAACGGACACATCCTCCGATGGCCACTCTGTCTCGATGCTTTGAACTGTTTACTCAGGGCTTTTACAAAGACTATAAAACAGTGGGGATTCGACAAACACGAGACCTCTTCCCACAGCTGTTACTAACTACTTGCATAGCCAGCGTTATCCTGGCTAATACAATTTTGAGATTGTTAAGAGTTCAAGCATTGTGGTGTAATGTACTTCTGTAGATATATATTTTTATTCCCCCTTTACACAATTATACCAATTTGCAGCCCTGCACTATAAAATGTATTGTTGTTGTTCAGTCGCACAGTCGATTCCGACCCTTTGCGACCCTATAGACCATTTTTCTCCAGGCACCTCTGTCCTCCACCATCCCCCTCAGCACTCCCAGTTCTGTACCCATTGTGTCTACAATCCCATCTAGCCATCTCATCTTTGGCCTCCCCCTTCTTCTTTTGCCCTCCACCTTTCCCAACATCAAGGCCTTCTCAAGCGAATCCTCCCTTCTCATTTGATGCCCAAAGTACTTCAGCTTCGTCTTTACTATTAGACCTTCCAATGAGCAGTCAGGGTTGATTTCTTCTAAGATTGACCTATTTGTTCTCCTCGCTGTCCAGGGTACCCTCAAAACTCTCCTCCAACACCACATTTCAAAGGCATCTATTCTTCTGCGCTCAGCCTTCCTAATGGTCCAGCTCTCACACCCATACATTACCACTGGGAATACCATTGCTTTGACTATTCTAATTTTTGTTTGCAATGTGATATCTCTGCTTTTCACTATGTTCCCCAGGTTTCTCATGGCTTGTCTCCCAAGAATCAGTCGCCTTTTTATTTCATGGCTGCAATCCCCATCTGCAGTGATCTTTGATCCAAGGAATGTAAAATCTGTCACTGCTTCTACTTCTTCCCCATCTATTTTCCAGGAACTGATGGGGCCTGTTGCCATTATCTTGGTTTTCTTGATATTGAGTCTCAGGCCAGCTTTTTCACTCTCCTCCTTCAATCCAATCAAGAGGCTCCTTAGATCTTCCTCACTTTCTGCCATTAGGGTGGTATCGTCTGCATATCTCAGATTGTTGATGTTTCTCCCAGCAATTTTAATCCCATATTGTGATTCCTCCATCCCTGCATTGCGCATTATGTGCTCTGTGTATAGATTGAATAAACAGGGTGATAAAATGCAGCCTTGTCTTACTCCTTTTCCTATTCCAAACCACTCTGTCATTCCGTGTTCTGTCCTAACTGTTGCTTCTTGGTTCATGTACAGATTTCTCAGGAGACATGTGATGTGCTCTGGTATTCCCATCTCTTTAATTACTTGCCACATCTTGTTGTGGTCCACACAGTCAAATGCCTTAGTGTAGTCGATAAAACACAAGTAAACTTGTTTCTGGTATTCCTTTGTTTTCTCCATGATCCAGCGTATGTTGGCAATATGGTCTCTAGTCCCCCTACCTCTTCTGAAACCGGCCTGCACCTCTGGTAGTTCTCTCTCCACATGTTGCTGAAGTCTATCCTGTATTATCTTGAGCATCACCTTGCTGGCGTGTGGGATGAGTGCAATTGTTCGATAATTTGAGCATTCTTTGGCATTGCCCTTTTTTGGGATTGGGACGTATACTGATCTTTTCCAATCCTGTATAAAAATGCCAAAAATGTATAAATATATGAAGTCAATTAGGAGGCATGGGAGGGGCATGCTAGATTAGGAGGCATGGGAGGGGAATGCTAGATTATGCTCACCTGGTTTCCTATCAGCAGGATTTATAAGGGGACTAATATTTTGAGTCAGTAACGTCCACAGCCCAAAATGAATAAACGAAAAGAGGTTAGGACGCAACATGAAAACAGGATACCCTTTGAAACTAAATGTTATATATCCAGGTGGGTTTCTCTTTTATACTTAGCTCAGTAGCAATATTCCAGCTCAGAATTTAATTATATATATATATATATATATATATATATATATATATATATATATATATATATATATATATATATATATATATATATATATATATATATATATATATATATATATATATATATATATATATATATATATATATATATATATATATATATATATATATATATATATATATATATTCAGATATTGGAAAGTTAGCAAGTCAAGTTGTCTGATGAAGGGAAGTTCTCCCGAAAGAGTTTGCATACCGGTTGACTTTCACAACGTATTGGACTTGTTGTATTGCTCTACTGGAAGATTCTGAATATATTAACTGCAAGATTATAACAATATACTACTTAAGAATAAAACAAGATTATTACATTTTATTATATTACTTATATTACTTATTATTACATAATCAAGCCTCAAACAGATTTCCTATCTTTGAACATTGCCACTCCGTTTGGCCACTTCTGTGTACTTGGGGTCATTTATTGGGCAGCGATTCCCAAAATATTCAGGCATGTGCACACATGTCTTGGTCCATGTTCTATCTCGTGCATCTTCTGGGGTGACAAGTGGTGGAGGAAAGGGAGAATAGCCAGTAGGCAGAAATATGTGGAAAGTGAAGAGTCAGCAACATGTGGGGTATACCCTATCATGGTATGCACACAGGGTATATCCTATCATGGTATGCACACGCCATCGATTCAAACAGCACATGACCCTGACATTTATTCTAGCTGTAAAGCTCTTCCTGAATCTGAGCTGGCAGACTTGAGGCATATCTCCGTTCAGAAGGTGTCGAGGGTCCTTCTCTTGCTTAGTTCTCTCAGTGTCCGCTGCTACTTCTCCCCTGATCTCAGGTGGAACAATACCAACAAGAGGGTATATTTTCTCAACTGGTATAGGTTTGAGGCATGCCGTCACTCTCCGCACGGCTTTATTAGCCTCTTAATGGCATAGTCTTTTGACAACACACTTAGCTGGTTGCACAGTCTGTTGGTTTCGCACCTTGCAGATCCCACAAAGTATCTGTCACAACATTTCTGCTGTCACTTGCTCGTATGCCTGGCATAGCTGGCTAGATGATTCTATCAATTTCAGAATACAAACAACAGTGATATTTTCAGGCTCTGAAGACTCCATGCACTGGCGCAGAGTTCCCTCCAAATACCATCTCATCCATGTAACACAACACTGACGCTGGATCAGAGAGTCTTTCAGTTGCACAGTTTAGGTGGTGTGCAGAGTCACGGTGCTGCTTTCCCCAGCCACTGATCTCTGGCCACAGACAGGTGGAACGTTCTCAGCCTCTTTAGCACAAGGTGAGGAATGCTTAGCCCTCCAGATGTGCCAGATGCCAACTCCCTGTAGATCCTGCAGCAGGAGTATTGGGGGATTCTGATTGTGCAGAGTTGTTGTTGTTCAGTTGCACAGTTGAGTCCGACCCTTTATGATCCCATGGACTACTGCATGCCAGGTTCCTCTGTCCTCTGACACTCTCCGCAGCCCATACAGATCTACGCCCATTGCGTCAACGATGCCATCCATCCACCTCATCCTCTGCTGCCACCTTCTCCTTTTGCTTTCACTCTTTCCCAGCATTAAGGCCTTCTCAAGTGAGTCCTCTCTTCTCATTTGGTGGCCAAAGTACTTGAGCTTCATCTTCATTATTGCAGCCATGAAATAAAAAGACGCTTATTTCTTGGAGGGCAAGCTATGAGAAAACAAGGCAACATAATAAAAAGTAGAGGCATCACCCTGCCAACCAAAGTCTGCATAGTCAAAGCAATGGTATTCCCAGTAAAAATGTATGGCTGTTGGGAGAGCTGGACCCTAAGGAAGGCTGAGCGCAGAAGAATAGACGCCTTTGAACTGTGCTGCTGGAGGAGACCCTTGAGATTACCCTGGGTCGCAAGGATATCATATCAGTCAATCCTGAAGGAAATCACTCCTGACTGCTCATTGGAGGGACAAATACTGAAGATGATGCTCAAGTTAGCAGAGTACAAGGTGGTAAAAATAGCAGCACAGAAAACATAGAGAGATCAGCTAAGTTACAGCAGCAGCAATGCACACATGCATGCATGCACACGCACATGCACGCACGCATGCACGCACACACACACACTCGCACACACACACACACACACACCTTCTGTGGTTTTGCACTCAACGTAGCACTTTGAATAATTAAAACATTTAAAATATTTTAGTAAATGCAGGAGTGACTAGATGGGATAAAATCAGGAATGAGGTTATAAGAGAAAGATTTATTTATTTAATTAGTGTATGGCAATAAGGGAAAGAATTGGAACAGAACCATTCTTACACTACATACAGAGACAACAAATAAAGTGGTTTGCCCTTTTGGAGAGAATGTCTTGGAATTCCAGACCATACAAGGCATATGTGGAAAGAGGAGAAGGACAAAGACCACGAGGCAGACCCAAAGGAAGGTGGAAAGATAACATCAAACATTTTTTACAGTAACACCAGTTAGCACAGGTGGAGGCTGCTAGACGTGCCAGAGCAAGAACCACATATCTCCCTCAACACCTGATTTGGGGGTGGGAGTGGTAGAAGCAGCAGCAGCAGCAGCAGAAGAAGAAGAAGAAGAAAGGTCTCCCTTGCTTGAAATTTTGTCGTGTGTGACTCTAGGAGTCAGTGCTCATCTCTGTTTACAAACAAAGAGCCAGTACCGTCTGCTTCTGCAGATGTTTCCATGGTCATGTGGCAGACAGGACTAGATGCTAGAGTTCACAGAATGCCGTTACCTTTCCTGATGAAGCGGTACCTATTTATGTACTTTCTTGCTTCCAAACTGCTAGGTTGGCAGGAGCTGGGACAGACAATAAGCAATCACTCCATCATGCAGCCCTCGGGTCTTGAACTGCTGACCTGCCAACATTCTGATTGTCAAGCTCAGCATCTTAACCACTAAACCACCACAGCCCCTATAGGTCCCAGTTAGGAAGCCCCCAAACATATCCTACTATATTTGGGGGCTTCCGTGTAAACCTAGACCAAAAATGCAACATGACCAAAAATGGACCCATTTAACATGCTGACTTGGGGTTTCTGGATCTGTAACTTTAAAAAGTAACTTTTCCAAGCTCTCAGGAAAATCAGAACCAGAAAGAGGAAGAGAGAAGGAGAGAGAAATGTGTTTTTTTGGAATTTCTTCTGAACATGTACAGAGGTCCGTATACATCTGATCAATAAATCCAACACGAGACTGATGGAACGAGGTATACCCTTGACTTTAGCTAATTCCAAGATGGGGAATTTGGTGAGTTGGAGTCCCTTCACACTAGGACTGGAATGTAATCTATATGGGCCTCATGGTTTAGAAGAACCGAAACTTAATATGTGATTGGCATGCCTTGCTCTAAGATCCTTCTGGAACGGTTCCGAGGATCCAGGGCACGGTGTGGTCCTGGTTTTCCTCATTTCTGAGGGGCCGGACCCAGTCGGTGTGGTTGGAGAGTGAGAAGTCCAGTCCTAGGCCCCTAAAATATGGGGTGCCTCAGGGCTCGGTACTCTCTCCTCTCCTGTTTAACATCTACATGAAGCCGCTGGGTGAGATCATCCGTTCCCACGGGGTGCGGTACCATCAGTACATGGATGACACACAGTTGTACATCTCGGCCCATGGGGACCCCAGTGATGCAGTCAAAGTCCTTTCCAGATGTCTGGGGGCTGTTGGGGTCTGGATGGGGGCTAACGGGCTACAACTGAATCTTAGCAAGACTGAGCGGCTATGGATAAGGGGTCCTGCACTATCCCGGGAGCTACCATCTTTGGTTTTGGATGGGGCTATTTTGCCCCAGACTGACCCGGTGCGCAACTTGGGGGTCCTCCTGGATTCACAGCTGCTGCTTGAAGAACAGGTGGCGGCTGTGGCCTGGAGGGCTTTTGCCCAACTTCGGGTGATTCGCCAGTTGCGCACGCTCCTGGACCGGGACTCCTTGCTCATGGTCACTCACGCTCTGGTGACCTCCAGACTAGATTATTGTAATGCGCTCTACATGGGGCTGCCCTGATGACCATTCGGAGGCTGCAGCTGGTCCAGAATGCTGCTGCCTGGGCGGTGATGGGGTGTGGACATTATGCCCATGCTTCACCACTGCTTCGGGAGTTGCACTGGTTACCAGTCTGCCTCCGGGTGCAATTCAAGGTGCTGGTTTTGACCTTTAAAGCCCTATATGGTAGTGGGCCAGGTTACCTCAGAGACCGCATCACCCTAAGGACGTCTGTCCGTTCAACCAGAGCGGACCAGTGGGGCTCTCTAATTGTTCCATCGGCCAGGGGGGCTCGCCACTCTGGCACGAGGAGGAGGGCCTTCTCTGTGTCCGCACCAGCCCTTTGGAACCTCCTGCCAGTAGAACTGCGTCTCCAGAAGGAGTTGTTGCCCTTAAGGAAAGAACTAAAAACCTGGCTGGCGGGCCACGTTTGGGGTGCAGGTGGAGGGGTGGCTTCCGTTGGGTGGCCCCAGTAGGGGCGAAGAGGCCTCCCAGCCACACCACCGGCCGGCGTTCCGGGCCCCGCCCTCCACCCCTCACCAGGACTTAAAAGGCGAGGGGGTTTGCCAGGCGGACCCACCGCCGCAGCGCTTCCGGCCCCGGTGGGGGCGAAGAGGCCTCCCGGCCACACCACCGGCCGGCGTTCCGGGCCCCACCCTCCACCCCTCGCCAGGACTTAAAAGGCGAGGGGGTCTGCCGGGCGAACCCACCGCCGCAGCGCTCCCGGCCCCGGTGGGGGCAAAGAGGCCTCCTGGCCACACCACCGGCTGGCGTTCTGGGCCCCGCCCTCCACCCCTCGCCAGGACTCAAAAGGCGAGGAGGTCTGCCAGGCGAACCCACCGCCGCAGCGCTCCCGGACCCGGTGGGAGCGAAGAGGCCTCCCGGCCACACCACCGGCCGGCGTTCCGGGCCCCGCCCTCCACCCCTCGCCAAGACTTAAAAGGCGAGGGGGTCTGCCGGGCGAACCCACTGCCGCAGCGCTCCTGGACCCGGTGGGGGCGAAGAGGCCTCCCGGCCACACCACCGGCCGGCGTTCCGGGCCCCGCCCTCCACCCCTCGCCAGGACTTAAAAGGTGAGGAGGTCTGCCAGGCGAACCCACCGCCGCAGCGCTCCCAGGCCCGGTGGGGGCGAAGAGGCCTCCCGGCCACACCACCGGCCGGCGTTCTGGGCCCCGCCCTCCACCCCTCGCCAGGACTTAAAAGGCGAGGGGGTCTGCCAGGCGAACCCACCGCCTCAGCGCTCCCAGGCCCGGTGGGGGCGAAGAGGCCTCCCGGCCACACCACCGGCCAGCGTTCTGGGCCCCGCCCTCCACCCCTCGCCAGGACTTAAAAGGCGAGGGGGTCTGCCGGGCGAACCCACCGCCGCAGCGCTCCTGGACCCGGTGGGGGCGAAGAGGCCTCCCGGCCACACCACCGGCCAGCGTTCTGGGCCCCGCCCTCCACCCCTCGCCAGGACTTAAAAGGCGAGGGGGTCTGCCGGGCGAACCCACCGCCGCAGCGCTCCTGGACCCGGTGGGGGCAAAGAGGCCTCCCGGCCACACCACCGGCCGGCGTTCAGGGCCCCGCCCTCCACCCCTCGCCAAGACTTAAAAGGCGAGGGGGTCTGCCGGGCGAACCCACCGCCGCAGCGCTCCTGGACCCGGTGGGGGCGAAGAGGCCTCCCGGCCACACCACCGGCCGGCGTTCTGGGCCCCGCCCTCCACCCCTTGCCAGGACTTAAAAGGCGAAGGGGTCTGCCAGGCGAACCCACCGCCGCAGCACTCCCAGACCCGGTGGGGGCGAAGAGGCCTCCCGGCCACACCACCGGCCAGCGTTCTGGGCCCCGCCCTCCACCCCTCGCCAGGACTTAAAAGGCGAGGGGGTCTGCCGGGCGAACCCACCGCTGCAGCGCTCCCGGCCCCGGTAGGGGCGAAGAGGCCTCCCGGCCACACCACCGGCCGGCGTTCCGGGCCCCACCCTCCACCCCTCGCCAGGACTTAAAAGGCGAGGGGGTCTGCCGGGCGAACCCACCGCCGCAGCGCTCCTGGACCCGGTGGGGGCGAAGAGGCCTCCCGGCCACACCACCGGCCGGCGTTCAGGGCCCCGCCCTCCACCCCTCGCCAAGACTTAAAAGGCGAGGGGGTCTGCCGGGCGAACCCACCGCCGCAGCGCTCCTGGACCCGGTGGGGGCGAAGAGGCCTCCCGGCCACACCACCGGCCGGCGTTCTGGGCCCCGCCCTCCACCCCTTGCCAGGACTTAAAAGGCGAAGGGGTCTGCCAGGCGAACTCACCGCCGCAGCGCTCCCAGACCCGGTGGGGGCGAAGAGGCCTCCCGGCCACACCACCGGCCAGCGTTCTGGGCCCCGCCCTCCACCCCTCGCCAGGACTTAAAAGGCGAGGGGGTCTGCCGGGCGAACCCACCGCTGCAGCGCTCCCGGCCCCGGTAGGGGCGAAGAGGCCTCCCGGCCACACCACCGGCCGGCGTTCCGGGCCCCACCCTCCACCCCTCGCCAGGACTTAAAAGGCGAGGGGGTCTGCCGGGCGAACCCACCGCCGCAGCGCTCCCGGCCCCGGTGGGGGCGAAGAGGCCTCCCGGCCACACCACCAGCCGGCGTTCTGGGCCCCGCCCTCCACCCCTCGCCAGGACTTAAAAGGCGAGGGGGTCTGCCGGGCAAACCCACCGCCGCAGCGCTCCCAGCCCCGGTAGGGGCGAAGAGGCCTTCCAGCCATGCCACTGGCTGGTGTTCCAGGGCCCTGTCCTCCCCTTCATAAGACTCTGGAGGCAGGGGTTTTTTGTGGGTGGTTTCGGTTGAATTGTTTTCTATTGTGATGTGGTGCTGATATTTTACATTTTGTGGATTGTTTTGCTTAATATTGTAATTTGTATTATTGTATTTACTTGAAACATTGTATTTATTATTGTATTTTGAACATTGTATTTTGTATCTTATATGTAAACCCCTTGAGTTGCCCTGGGGTCATTTATATGTTGTTAGCCGCCCTGAGTCGGCCATGTGTTGAGTAGGGCGGGATATAAATTGAATAAATTGAATTGAAATTGAATTGGTTAATATAGAGGAGTATGCCTTCCCCCACGGTTCCATCGGTATCTGCACCCCTTTTTAGGGGGTGGGTTTTTAATTCTGTATGTTTTAATCTGTTTTATCTATGATTGTGAACCGCCCTGAGTCAGCCTTGGTCAAGTGGGCGGTATAGAAATTTAACAAAATAAATAAATAAAATAAATCATTGGTTGGAATCCCTAAGGGGGAGGGCCAAAGGTGGACCCTATGGGAGAAGATATAACCCAGAGACGCATGCGCGTGCACTCAGACATTCTCTCACTGCAAAAATGTAGGGATTGAGATAGAAGGTGGGCCATGGGCTATTCTTTGAACAAGCAGCTCACTTTATATATTTTGTTTGGAAATGTTTTCTAAGCTTTTGCTGGACTGTATCCTGAATCTTGCTATGCTTTCAATATATTTCTAAAATACCTGAAGAGACTTGGAGTGATTACTTGGCACATGTTACCTGAATCTACACTAGTGTCACGTACACTCTTTGTCACCACCTGGATTTTGGTCGGGAGTGACTGGGCACACTGACAGGAGAAGCCTGAACTGCTGGGTCCGATCTGGGCCTGGGAAGCAGGATCAGGCACAATCCCATTGCAAGGAGGCCGGAGGACTACCAAGTCCTACCTGGGAGTAAGCAGATTGTTACGATGCCTGTAAAAAAATAATTAGCCGGTTTTGTTTTTGCTGCTGGAAATGGCTGCATCCGTTTGAACTTTAATAGAGGGATTTGGTTCTTTTTAAAATTCATGTCAGAGGCACCACCAGCATATAATAACATGCAAAGCTAAAATTAACATAACTAAAACAAAAATTAAAATGACTAGATTACATCCGCCCAATATTGGGCTACCTCAGCAGCATTTCCTCTGGCCAATGTAAGGTCCTCTTCAATGCATGCTGAAGGGCATCGTGTGCATTGTATTATATGGGTGATTGTTTGCTCTTCTCTGCATTCACACAGGCTACCATCTACACTAGGGAAACCCCACTTTCTCATATTAGGGATTTGGTATTTTTGTCTTTTGCCAGGAGAGGGCAGCAATGACAAGCTTTTTGAAGAAGAAAAAGAAGGAAGAAAGAAGGAGGAGGAGGAGATGATGATGATGATGATGATGATGATGATGATAAGAGTAAAATGAAGATGATGAGGATGAAGAAGAAAAAGATTAGGAGGGGAGGAAAAGGAAAAGGAAAATATGATGATAATGATGAAGAAAAAGAAGAGGAGGGGGAAGAGCAAAAGAAAAAAGAAGAGGAGGAGGAGAAGAATCTGAGTTTGGGAAGAATCCACCAGTACCCAGGGCCACTCTTTGGAGCAGAGACCAAACTCCCTTTCTTTATAGTTTAATAGTTTATATTAATAATCTATATCTATAAAACAGAGGTGTGGGTATGTATGTGCTCGAAAGGCTCCTGCACCCCTGGACCGATTCCACTGAAATTTGGCACATACGTACCTTGGGCCGGCGAGATCAGCACTGTAGGGGTCACAAGCCCCCATGGGAGGGCGTAGGCCCCCTCAAATTGCATCCCAATTGATCTATACAATGTGTGTTTCCCAGTGATGTAATTGGCTGATGTCATAGTCCCTGGTAGGTTGAGATTGTGACATCATCTGACTAGCTCAGCTGTAACCCTCTGAGCTCAGCTGTAGTTTTCACAGTAGGTGGAAGGCAAATGGGCATGCGAGATTAGCACTGTGGGGGTCACAAGCCCCATGTGGGCTCCCTCCGAGCTCTGGAGCTGCAGAGGCAGTGGAGGTGGCAGCCACAGAGGGCAAAGCCGAGGAGAGAAGGAAGGTCCGAGGGCTCATCAATGGCTGCGTGCCGCTCTCTCACCAGGTGGCCGGACACATGTATGGGAAGGATAAGGGTGGTAAGTGACCATCGACGGAGAAGCGGGACAGGTGAGGGAAGAGAGAGACGGAGGAAGGGAGGCAGGAGTGACCCACATACACCCCACGAAGTTTCCAAGAGGGAAAGACTGGCCTACGTTAAAGAAAAGAAAAACCCGAGCGAAGCCAGATACTCAGCTAGTAGTTTATAAAGGGTCAGATGGCATCACAACCTTGACTGTGAGTTGCAACAGTGTGAGTTCAGCTTTCAGGCCTTGTTGATTTTGCAAGGTTGTCACTGGGAGAGTCAGAGAATACATTATGAAATTTTGGAAGGAAATTTCCCACCACTGCCGAATGCCAAATTCTGGCCTGGATCACCCGAGGCTAATTCACGGTCAATTTACGGTCAGCCTTTTTTGGTCAGACTTCGTTTCCCAGCCACAACAATATTTTAAAATTTACCTAGCATGTCTGCTCTTAAACACAGTTGACCTTAAAACTGAGGTTTAATAAATCAAGATTTCCAAAATGGAAGTACTGTATTAATTCAGTACAGTATATTTCACACTATACAAAGGGTTGGACTCGACTATACAACTGAACAACAACAAACCGGTAAAAAACGCAACAAAGCCAAAAGGCACCCTTCCAAATACAAGTGACAGAAATTGAGCCTTCAGGGTTTCTCAGACAGATAAACATACAGTATATACAATAATGGCTTACTGCAAATAAACATCTAGCACCACAAGGTGAAGGGTTCTAGCCTAAACTTCATCCTAACACACTAGCTTTAGTACTGCAGAGACAGAGAAACAAAGGTATAAAAATATAGCCACATTTACAATCCCCTGCAAGAAGAAATCTAGCACCCCAAGGTGATGGAATCTAGAGTTCAAGCCTAACCTTCACCTCAACACTATTTTCTCTCAAACACACACTCACACCCCTACCCACACACCGTGCACAAGGAAAGGTACCTTAGGACAAATGTTAGACAAGGACCCTTCACCCTGCAGTCCTAGATTTCTACTTGTAGGGTGGTTTGTTGATCTGCTTTTCAAATTGAGAAGAGCATGGGGGACAACGGGCTACAGCTGAATCTTGGCAAGACTGATTGGCTGTGGATAGGGAGCCCTAGACTGTCCAAAGAGCTACCATCTTTGGTACTGGAAGGGGTCTTTTGCCCCAGACAGCCCCGGTGCGCAATCTGGGGGTCTTCCAGGACTCACGACTCCTGCTTCAGGAGCAGGTGGCAGCCATGGCCAGGAGGGCAGTGATGCACTCTAAAAAAATTTACTACTACCTCTGTGGGTGGGGCCAAATCTGTGGGTATGGCCAAATCTGGTCATGTGACTTTGTGGCCGATCTGATCTAGTCACGCCTGCCACGTGGCCATGAAAATGTCTGCAAACAGACAGCACTGACTCTTTGGCTGTAAATGGAGATGAACACTGCACCCTAGAGTCAGATACGAATGGCTTCTGAGCAAGGGCGACCTTTACCTTTACTAACCACTTGCAACTAAACAGGACCAAATTTAACAGCAATCAGGGATCTTCTGTCATTAGGTAAAGGTAAAGGTTGCCCTTCCTTGAAAGCCAGTCATATCTAACTCTAGGGTTCAGTGCTCATCTTTGTTTATAGCCAAAGAGCCAGCGCTGTCTGCATTCACAGATGTTTCCATGGACATGTGGCAGGCATGACTACTAGACACCAGAGTGCACAGAACACTATTTACCTTTCTACTGAAGTGGCACCTATTTATCTACTAGCAATTTCTTGCTTTCGAACTGCTAGGTTGGCAGGAGCTGGGACTGAGATAGGAGCTCATTACACACACACACACACACCTCCCCCTCCATCCCCCCCGCCCCCCCAGAGAGAGAGAGAGAGAGAGAGAGAGAGGAGACTCACTTACTGGGAAGGTGCAGGATGTGGGCCATGACAAGGAGCTGAAGTCACCGGTGGCCTCCCCCTCCTCCCATGACGACACACAGACGGTAGAGAAGGGCAGGCGGGTGGGTGGCAGCGGTGGCGGCAGCAGCAGGGGTACTTCGAAGGCAGCGATGCCTCCACTGCCTCCTGCCGTTCCTCCTGCTCTGA
This sequence comes from Bradypodion ventrale, assembly GCA_035047345.1. NCBI lineage: Eukaryota > Metazoa > Chordata > Lepidosauria > Squamata > Chamaeleonidae > Bradypodion > Bradypodion ventrale. The sequence goes on along the minus strand of JAWDJE010000001.1, from coordinate 6,196,434 downwards.
GTGCAGGCGACCCCGGCTCTCATTGCGGGGAAGGTGCAGCTGCTGCACCACTCCAGCTGCCGCCCCCACCCCGTTGTTGCCTCCCTGCTCTGCCTGCTGGGTGGCAGGAGGTCCAGGCAGTGCGGCATGAGCAACGCAACTATCGCAATGCCTGAACATCCTGCGCAATGGGGTAGAGAGTTGGGCGTGGCCATCCAGGTGGGCATGGCCTGGGACAATTTCTGCTACTGGCTCGCACAAACCATTGAGAACTGCCTTCAGTGCATCACTGCAGGAGGGCTTTTGCGCAGGTTCATGTAATTCACCAATTGCGCCCATTCCTGGGCCGGGACTCCTTGCTCATGGTCACTCACACACTGGTCACCTCCCGGATGGATTATTGTAAGCCGCTCTACATGGGGCTGCCCTTTGCTACCCCAAATCTGGAAACTGCACCCTTTCATTTTCGTTTACATTTTATTTTCAATAAAATTACTTTTTCCATTTCCCTCCGACTCTAACCACCAGGCTTACATGTCCACAAGCACCACACTGTACCATGATTCACTTGCAGATAGATAACTGCAAGGGTTGATTTTTAATAAATTTAGAAAGATCTCAAACTGCTATTTAAAAAGGCCATGGTCAAGGACTTTACTTCCGCTTCTGGGAGCGACGTGGGAAGCGCGGGTCGGATGAATCGCAGTAAACCCATTCATGTGGATTCACAGGGTGCTTGGGCTTCTGGGAATTGAAGTCCAAGAACATCTGGAGTGCCAAGGTTCACCATCACGGCCCTACATGGTAGTGGATCAGATTACCTAAGACACCACATCGCCCCACAGTTATCTGCCCGTCCCATGAGAGCGGACAAGAGGGTTGTTGTGTTTGGAATATTGTGCCTTTAAGTAATGTAACACTCGGATGAGTGGATATAATAACCACCAGCTGTAACACTGTAACCTTCTGTATCAGGACGCGAGCTAGTGACCACTAGGGGCAATAGCGAGCGCCCGGCTCACATGGTTCCAATTCCCCAAATACCTACAGCGCAGGAAGATTCCCGCCACCACCACACCTGGACAAGAAGGGTGTGACGGGGAATGACATCATGCAGACAGTAGCCAATGGGCTATCGAGGAGCCACATTCAAATGTACAGCCACAGTATATATTGAGCTGTTCATCCGCCATTACCACATGTTCCCCCGGACCATCATGCAATAAAGATGTGTTAAGCCAACCTTTCGGCTGTTTCTATTGTCTTGGTTCTCATACACTAAACTGGCAACGAAGGTGGGATTAATGGATCCCCACGGAATCAAGACAACGCAGGCCGGTTTCAACATCAACAAACCGGAAGAATGGGAGCTGTTCGAGATGGACTTCCAAAGCGCACTGATGGTGTCCGATATCTCAGACGAGGGGAAGAAGAGGGCCATGCTTATCAGGATGCTCGGGTTCCCAGCCATGAAGGTTGGCCGCCGGCCCATGCAAGTGGGAGAACCTGGAAATCGCCCTCAGGGACCGCATGCTGTGCGGCCTGTGGGACGAGGAGGTTCAGCGAAAGCTGATGAACAAGGAGCCGCCCCCGACGCTGCAAGAGGTCGTGAAGGAGGCGCAGGCGGCGGAAGCCACGAGGGCCGGGGTTAAGGGGTTCAGAGCAAGGCCCCCACAACCCGACAAGGCAGCGGGCTCGGTGCAAGCGGCCAGGCGGGCACCACACTCCTCCACGGAGAGCAGCGAGGACGAGGACATCCGGAAGGTGCGGAAGAATGGCAGGCATTGCGATGGCTGCGGGGCAGCCCATGACCGCATCAAGTGCCCGTTCAGAAAGGCCGAGTGCCACAACTGCGGGCGCCGAGGCCACATAGCCAAGGTTTGCAGACAGCGGCGCAGAGACCAGAAAGGCTCAACAGACCGCTCACCGAAAAACCAGGAAGGCGTCCGGCCCTCGAGGAAGGGGCCTTCGACAGCGACGACGACACGGCAGTCCACAGCGTGTCCTTAGGACACCCACGTTATTTTGTTGAGGTACTGGTGCAAGGGGTCCCCGTTAAGACCCCTTTTTTTTGGGGTCCCAATCCCAAAAAAGGGCAATGCCAAAGAATGTTCAAATTATCGAACAATCGCGCTCATCCCACACGCCAGTAAAGTGATGCTCAAGATAATACAGGATAGACTTCAGCAGCATGTGGAAAGAGAATTACCAGAGGTGCAGGCAGGTTTCAGAAGAGGCAGGGGGGACTAGAGACCACATTGCCAACATACGCTGGATCATGGAGAAAACAAAGGAATACCAGAAACAAGTTTACTTTTGTTTTATTGACTACACTAAGGCATTTGACTGTGTGGACCACAACAAGATGTGGCAAGTAATTAAAGAGATGGGAATACCAGAGCACCTCATATGCCTCCTGAGAAATCTGTACATGAACCAAGAAGCAACAGTTAGGACAGAACACGGAATGACAGAGTGGTTTGGAATAGGGAAAGGAGTAAGACAAGGCTGCATTTTGTCACCATGCTTATTCAACCTATACACAGAGCACATAATGCGCAGTGCAGGGATGGAGGAATCACAATATGGGATTAAAATCGCTGGGAGAAACATCAATAATCTGAGATATGCGGACGATACCACCCTAATGGCAGAAAGTGAGGAAGACCTAAAGAATCTCTTGATTGGGCTGAAGGAGGAGAGTGCAAAAGCTGGCCTGAGACTCAATATCAAGAAAACCAAGATAATGGCAACAGGCCCCATCAGTTCCTGGAAAATAGACGGGGAAGAAGTAGAAGCAGTGACAGATTTTACTTTCTTAGGATCAAAGATCACTGCAGATGGGGATTGTAGCCATGAAATAAAAAGGCGACTGATTCTTGGGAGACAAGCAATGAGAAACCTGGGGAACATAGTGAAAAGCAGAGACATCACACCGAAAACAAAAATTAGAATAGTCAAAGCAATGGTTTTCCCAGTAGTAATGTATGGATGTGAGAGCTGGACAATTAGGAAGGCTGAACGCAGAAGAATAGATGCCTTTGAAATGTGGTGTTGGAGGAGGGTTTTGAGAGTGCCCTGGACAGCGAGGAGAACAAATAGGTCAATCTTAGAAGAAATTAACCCGGATTGCTCACTGGAAGGCCAAATAGTAAAGATGAAGCTAAAATACTTTGGACATCAAATGAGAAGGGAGGATTCACTTGAGAAAGCATTGATGTTGGGAAAGGTGGAAGGCAAAAGAAGAAGGGGGAGGCCAAGGATGAGATGGCTAGATGGCATTGTAGACACAATGGGCACAGAGCTGGGAGGGCTGAGGGGGATGGTGGAGGACAGAGGCGCCTGGAGAGCAATGGTCCATAGGGTCGCAAAGGGTCGGAACCGACTGTGCGACTGAACAACAACAAGACTCGGGTTCCTCATATTCAATCATTTCCCAGAGGGAGTTTTTGGGAATTTCCCCCAGCTCAAAGCACTGAGGTCTACGCTGCGGGACGTGCAGGGAAATAGCGTTCCGGTGTTGGGGGTTGGAAAATTCAAGGTCCAATACAAGCAACACGCCGCGGAACTTCCCCTGGTTGTTCTCAAGGGGGAGAGTTGTTGCCTCCTCGGGACTCAATGGTTTAAGCCCCTGGGTTTGTTCATTGGGGGGGTGCATGCCGTTGGGACTGACCCAATACAGGAGGTGTGTAACGCGCATCCCGAAGTGTTCAAGAAGGGACTCGGAAAATTCAAGGGGCCCCCAGTTGCGTTCGACCTGGACCTGGAGGTCCGCCCAATAAGACTCAAACCGCGGAGAGTGCCTTTTGCACTTAAGGACAAGATAGAGGCGGAACTGGACAAATTGGTGGGCCAGGGAATCCTTGTTCCTGTTGATTCTGCGGAGTGGGAAACTCCGATTGTAACAGCGCTTAAGGCCAACGGGGAGGTTCGAATATGCGCTGATTACAAATGTACCATTAATAAGGCGATACGCCCAAATGCGTATCCGGTGCCGGTAGTCAGCCACCTGTTGGCCAGGTTACATGGGGGAAAGTGTTTCGCAAAGCTTGACCTGGCGCAGGCATACCAGCAGCTCTCGGTAACCCCAGCTGCAGCTGCTGCGCAGACGATAGTCACTCATAAGGGGGCGTTCCAGGTGACGCGCCTACAGTTTAGCGTGAACTCGGTGCCAGGCATCTTCCAATCGCTCGTGGAACGCCTCTTAAAGGGTCTGGAGGGGGTCTTGCCATACTTTGATGACGTATTGATAACGGGGGGGAGTGAGTCAGAATTGGCTGAGAGGCTAGACAAAGTACTGACGGTATTTGAAAAGGCGGGGTTGAGGTTGCGGAAAGACAAATGCGTCTTCTTCGCCAAAGAGGTTGAGTTCCTGGGTTTCCGGGTAACCCCTGCAGGCATTAAACCCTCCGAATCAAAGGTGGCTGCCGTTCAAAATGCTCCTCACCCCACCTCCAAGCCCGAATTGCAGTCGTTCCTGGGGCTCTTAAACTTCTACCATTCCTTCCTGCCTAGGAAGGATTCGGTAGCAGAACCGCCTCATAAGTTACTAAAAAAGGACGAGGCGTGGAAATGGGGCAAGAGCCAGGAGAGGGCATTCAATGAGCTGAAACAACTCTTATCCTCAGACGCCATATTAACCCATTTTGACCCCAAGAAACCAGTGGTTCTGGTATGTGATGCATCTCCAGTGGGGGCGGTCATGTGCCACGTGTTGGAAAACGGGTGGGAGGCCCCGGTGGTGTTCTACTCCAGGTCCCTGTCTAAGGCAGAGCGCAACTACACACAGACAGACAGGGAGGCATTAGCGATAATTGCTGGGACGAAGAAGTTCCACGACTTCCTCTATGGCCGCCCCTTTACCATCGTGACTGACCACAAGCCCCTGCTAGGCATTTTTACCGCAGACAAGCCCACGCCACAGATTCTGTCCCCTAGGATGCCCAGGTGGGCCATTTTTTTAAACGCGTACCAGAACGCACTGGTGTATCGCCCTGGAAAGGACATAAGCCACGCGGACGCCCTGTCGAGGTCACCAAAGTTCCCGGCCCGAAGAGGCTCGACTTCCGCACAGGGAATGGGATGCGGCAAAGGGGCCATGGTCCCGCGTGCACATTGACTTTGCGGGCCCTTTCAGAGGATCGCTTTTCCTCCTCATAGTGGATGCTTACTCCAAGTGGTTAGAGGTTATCCCAGTTGCGAACACCTCCTCAGCCGCAACAATTAAACAATTGCGCAGGGTGTTCAGTTCGTTCGGTATACCCGACACGCTTGTTAGCGATAACGCTAGTTGTTTCACGTCCGCCAAATTCAGGGCATTCACCGACATCAACGCCATCCGGCACATCACCTCCGCGCCTTTCCACCCGACGACGAATGGCCAGGTAGAACGCCTCGTGCATACCACCAAAGATGCGCTAAGGCGCATGGGCCCCGGGGATTTAAACCTGCAGTTGTGCCAGTTTTTGCTGGGATATAGGGTGACCCCCCTAGCGTCAGGATACTCACCCGCAGAGCTCCTAATGCGCAGAAAACTGACTACGGTACTGACCAGGCTAGACCCTACGAGGGTGGAAGACACTGGGAGGAACATCGGGTTAGCGGGCACGAAGAGTTTCGAAATGGGCACCCCGGTCCATTGCAGAAACTACGCTAGCGCAGGGCCAGCCTGGGTTCCGGGTGTAGTCATTGGGCAAACGGGTCCCGTGTCGTACTGCGTAGAGACCAGCACAGGTCTACTCTGGAGGCGGCACGCGGACCAACTCCGGCGGCGGGTCTCCGGAAACCAGAGCGCGGACAGCGCGGAACAGGCTTCAACGTTAGGGTTCTCCCCCACCCGTTCAGCCCAGGGGGGAGGAGAGGGGGGCCAGTGGTCCCCACCAAGGGGGGAAGGGAATAAGTTTGTCCCCATAGATATCCTGAGGGATACCCCCACAGATACCCCAGAAGATGATTTTGAGTTTGAGTTACAAAACCGGGGGGGGGGGGGTTTAAACGGGGCTCTCTAAAGGTGCCATTCGTTGGAGAGGTTCACCTGTCCAGTTTGAGAAAGAGGGCCTTCTTGGTATCGGCTCTGGCCCTTTGGAACCTCTTGCCGACGGACCTTCGTCTTTAGCCAGAGCTGCTAGCTTTTAGGAAAGGGCTGAAGACATGGCTGGCCTAGCAAGTGTGGGGAGCAGAGAGAGGAACCACCACCACTACCACCACCCCCGGTTGGCTGATATGAACATGCTAATCACCGTCTGGGTTATGTGCAATAGGATTGTGAGCCGCCTGGAGTCGGCCATACAAATCTAAATAAATCTCTGGAGGCTGGGAAGGTTGCAAGAAGAAACCCGGCTTTCTCAGCAGCGTCCCTGTCTGTGTGGAATACTCTACCATTTTATATACACCAGCCACCTTCCTTTCAAATATTTCATATGGTAGGAAAAGGCCAAATTGTATAGGGAGGCATTTAGCAATATTCTAGTAAAGTTCAGGGTCTCCCTTGCTCAAAAGCCAGTTGTGTCCAACTCTAGGGTGTGGCGTTCATCTCTATTTACAGCCAAAGAGCCAGTGCTGTCTGCAGATGTGGCAGCCATAGCTATACACTGGAGAATACAGAACATGGTTACCTTTCCGTCCAAAGAGATTCCTATTTATCTTCTTGCAATTTCTTGCTTTCAAACTTCTAGGTTGGGCAAGCACCGGGAACAATGATGGGTGCTCTCGGGTCTCAAACCACTGACCTACCGACCTTCCAGCAGTCTAACAGCATCCTAACCACTGAGCCACCGCAGCCCAATCATATTCTACCTCTCCCATATTAATACATAGTTTTATATGGCCCGGTGGAATGCTTTGGGTTTTTTTTAGATTGAATTATTTCATGATAATATATTACATCATGTTTGTAGCTTTTTATGCATTTTTAATTTGGTTCGTTAGCCACTCAGGACAACTTCTGTGCCAGAAGGAAGGCATATAAGGGCAAAAACTAGATGATGAACTAAAGCCACCTTTTGATTTTGCAAGCCCTAGTAGTGTTTGCTACACTCTCTCTTCTTCAGCAAAGGGGGGGGGGGGAGAAAAGATATGAAAAAGAAAGTGAATTGCTGTTCCTCTTCGTCCACCGCAGGGAGATCTCGGCACCTGCTTTGTGCACAGTCAGCGTAACTCTGCAGTTGACCGCAAGCAAAGCATGCTTCAAAGACTTGCATTACCTCACAGACACTGGACAGATGACCCTGCTGAGATTGCAGGCAAAGTGAAAACGAAGCAAAGCCAGGCGAATAATTATATTTCTAGACTAGCAGGGGTACCCGGTGTTGCCCAGGTGAGTGATCCAACCCGGGGCATAGGTTTCACCCAGTCACATCACATACGACACAACACACCGACACACAGCACACCGACACAATACACACACACACACACAATACACATACCCGACACACAACCCACACCCACCACAGCCATATACATCACACACAACACAAGACACTCGCACAACACACACACACCCGACACACAGCACACATTCCTCCAGCCAGCAGGGAGACGCTGTAATAAAATGAGCAGTTATTTCTTTCTAAAGTTTCAAGACGACGTTTATTTTATGGAAAATGGGTGGGGGCGGCTGCTGGTTGAGTCAGGAAATGTTGAAGATGTCAGTATGAAAAAATTCATGCCTGCCACATGACCATGGAAACTTCTGCAGACACAAACAGCACTGGCTCTTTGGACACCACTCCCTAGAGTTGGACACAACTAGCTTTCAAGCAAGGGAGACCTTTAATGTGTCACAACAGACAATGTTTGTCGTCAAATGCTAATGTAGGGGCCCTGATATTTACAAGGGGGAAATGCACAGAAAAATATGAAACCCTGCTTTGCCTTGCAAATTAATTCTCCCTCATATTCTTCTTTGACAGGCACATTGAGAGCAGAAATAATACATACTTCTGCTCATATTATCCTGCAATGTGTAACTAAAACCTTTTGACATGGAAGTGACAGTAAGGAGAGAGAGATTGTGGTATTCCACACAACGAATGGGGTTGGGGAAAACAAGGTGGCAATTTGTGAAGAGACATCATTTCCCTGTAAGACCCAGTAAACTATTTCAGCTTCCAAGTGTCCTGAAATTGTCAGCCTTTATGTGTTTGTGTGGTCACATTTAGCTTTTTTGATGGCGCGATGAATGGACAGTTCAACAAGTTCTTCTCAGAAGATTTGTAGATAGCATCCCAAAACTCAGAAGGTGATCAAAAACTCTCAGCGTTTTTGCCCAAGTCCTTTTGAGCCATCGCTTGATAGTGTGTCAGAAGAGAACTATCAGCTGATTCGTGCAATCTGTGAAACGGGGCTGATAGAGCCTAAGAAACTGAACATTGTGTTCACCAGTTCTGGAAGGTCGTATTCATGCTTCCATCCCCAATCTCGGCGAGCATTGCTGTCATCAAAATTCATTGGCCAACTGTCCGCTATTCCAACAAAAAGAGAATCAGAGACTGCTGAATCAAATAACGCTAATTAACATGCAAACTGCCCCCAGAGTGTACTAAGTACTATGGGGAGGTATATAAGTGTAATAATTGCTATTGCTGTTAGAAGCAATTTTGTTATCATGGACTAGTAACCCTTCAGCGTTTTTAAGGAAGAGTGGCTTCAGGAGGGGACACTTTTCAAAAAGGAAATACGGTAGGTTGGAAACTAGTACCTACCTACTACCTCCTTCAAATGTAACCTCCCTAGGAAGATTTTAGACAGAAAATCATGGTAGGATAATAGCAATGTTCCATGCGCTAACACTGGGTATCAGTGGGATGGGGCTTTACAGCCTAATGTGACAATGCTTTGCTAAACACTTAATTGATGAAGTTTTTCCCCCCATTTCTGGTGGTAGTTTGAGACAAGCCCCTGTCCCTTTTTCATGTTTGTTTGTTTGCTTCCATTATTTTGTTGATAATCCCTCTTCTTCCTCTGAACTCCAACCAAGCAACAAGGCTCCATTTCCCCTCTTTTTTTATTCTTCTGACAGTGACTACAGATGGTAGCTGTAAGTAAATATACCTTTTCTACTTTAAACACTTCTAGAGTGATTTTTATGAAGAAAGGGCAGTGATGAGACTGGGCTTATCTTGCCATGTTTTCTCCATGTGCTGTTGTGTTTTAGTTTTTGTGTGCTAAATAAGCAGAATAACTAAAACTCCCCAATACAACATAGACACTCATAGGTCGCTATAACACATGGAAACATTACTTTTTTCTGGCCTACAACTTCTGGTACTTTCCAGCCAGCATATCTATATGTTGGGAAACATTGGGAACTGTATTTCAAAAAACCCTCCCCCAGACAACTTGTGGACAGCATCCTAGCGCATACCACTGAAGATTCTGAAAATTGTGGATCTAAAAAGTAACTTTTCAAGCTCTTCTTTGCCGTACAGTATATGCAGTCAACCTTCTTCCATATGAATTCTTTCATGTTTCACACTGAATAAGCAAGGCCCCTACACACTTTCAGTCACTCCTAGATGACTGAGAATTGAGTTTGACACTCATAGCTTCCAGACATGGCCCTCTGCATCCACACCACCACGGCTTCCAAAACAAGTACATAAAAATTGCTTAAAAGCCTACCCCCATGATATCTCACAAGAGGTAAAACTCTCCTCCAAAATACTAAAAAAATCCCTCTCCCCCCACCAAGAATTGTAACAAGTGGCAGGAATACACAGTGGAAAAATATCATCCAGGCCAAACTTGTTCCCAGGGCCCTGTGTTCCCAAGCTTGTCAAGATCTGAATAATGGTCATATAAGTTCTGATACACCTTTTCACAAAGTCCTGCACCTGGGCTGTGTCATGTGCACAAAGAGCACACATAGATATGGAGCACAAAGGCAGATGTTGACTTAATGCTCCCTTGTAACACCACCCACTCTCTTTTAACAACACGGCCACAAAACTAGGTACTAACCGATGGCTTGCCTGACGGCATCCACACTGTATGTAACTTGAAGCTCCGGGACATGTTTCTGGACTTCTTGCACCAGCTGCTCAGGGGAAAAGCTCATGGCACTTATATTGTATGTTCTCATGCTCAGCAGCTCTGCTGGGGCTTCCATGACCTCCAGGGTAGCTCTCAGGCAGTCGTCGATGTACATCATGGGGAGACAGGTGTCAGGCTTAAGGTTGCACTGGAACTTGCCAGTTTTCACAGCATCATGAAAGATTTGGACTGCATAGTCTGGAGGGAAAGGAAGATTTGCATAATCAACACCACCACCCTGGTTTGGATCATTTTCCAGAGAACTGACTGAAAATGTAGCTAAGACATGAGGGAAACCATGATGCATGAGTCCAGTGATGGTGAACCTTACAGAGACCAAGTGCCCAAACAGACGTGTGGGGCAAACTCTGTATCGGGGGAGGCAGGGAGCGCTCCAATTGGGCTGCTGAGCAGAGGGGCGAGGTGAACTCTGTGCTGGTGGGAGGGAGGAAACACTTCCATTGGGCTGCTGGGCAGAGGGGGCGGGGCAAACTCTATGCTGTGGTGATGGCGCATGTGCCCACAGAGAGGGCTGTGAGTGTCTGGCACTCATGCCATAGGTTCACCACCACTGCACTAGTGTGATTAGCAGTTGATCTAAAAGGCAAGAAGGAACTGGGTTTGTTCAGGCTGCACTCTGATACTAACAAAGCCAGCCTAGTGAAGACTTTGGAGGAGAAACAATGTTATTTTTAAATCTTATTTATTTCTTTAACAATAAAGAGGGTCAACTGTCTTATCAACTTTAAAATAGGGATTTTTAAAATCCTTCCTACCCAGATCAACCATGGAATCATAAAGATACAGTTTTCAAGACCACACGGGTGAGAAGGTATGAAACATGTTGTCTTAAGGACCTTTTGGGAAATGTTTCTAAAGTTCTATTCAAAGAGATTAGGTTAGTATATCTCAAATGGTAACTATTAGTAAACCCAGAACAATGTTCTATAGTGATCATGGCACAGAGAATCCAAAACACCAGGTTTGCCAATCAAATTATGCCGTCTCTATGTAGGTATAAACACTTTTCCATCAAAGAATGAACAGTCACGATTTTAAACAGATCTCTCATTTCACTATGTATTTGTTCTCCTACCAGTGGTTCCTCCTCCAGGCTGAGTATCAGCTGAAATAATGCCCGGGTATCTCAAGCACCGGAAGTCAAGGCCATACCTGTAGTGGTAATACTAGAAGTGGAAGAAAAGACACAGTCATTATTAGTATTACATATAGACATCACACTACTTATTATTTCATTTTATTTTCCAATTGATGGGCTATTTGTGGACAGCTGAAATGGAAAATGTACTAGCCAGAATACTATAGTGTTCACGTAAAGTTTGTGCTAATTGTACATAAGAACATAAGAACAGCCTTGCAGGAACAGGCCACAGCCCATCCAGTCCAGCATTCTGTCTCACACAGTGGCTCACCATTTTCTTCAGGGTATTCCCAAGGAGATGCCTTCACCTGCTTAGGATTCCTTAGAAATGGCATTGAGAGATATCCTGCCTATCTCTCCAACCCCGAGGTTGCCCTTAAGTATCCATAATGATAGCCATGGATACCCTTGTCCTCCATGAACTTGTCTAATCCTTTCTTAAAGCTGTCAAGACTGACAGCTGTCACCACTTCTTCTGGCAGGGAGTTCCATAGACCAGTAATCCTCTGGGTGAAAAAGTACTTTCTCTTATTTGTTTGAGAACTAGCACCCAAAAGTTTCATCGAGTGTCCCCTAGTTCTAGTGTTGTGCAATAGGGATAGGTCCCTTTCCTGGTTTGTCGCAGAGAGTTCAGACCCCATCAGTTTATAAATGTAATTGGTTTTTTTTGCCCCAACATGCATCACTCTGCACTTACTAATGTTGAAGCTCATTTGCCACTGTTTTGCCCACTCCCCCAGTGTCAAGAGATCCCTCTGGAGCTCCTCACAATCTCTCACAGTTTTCACTACCCTGTATAATTTAGTGTCATCCGCAAATTTGGCTACCTTGCTTTTTACTCCTACCTCTAGATCATTTATGAAGAGGTTGAAAAGCAGGAGTCCCAGTACTGAACCTTGGGGGACCCCACTCTTTACTTCCCTCCACTTGGAGAAGTGTTTATTTAGTGCTACCCTCTGTTTCCTGTCCCTTAGCCAGTTGCTGATCCAGGACAAGACCTGTCCCTTTATTCCATGACTGGTAGGTTTATTCAAGAGCCTTTGGTGTGGGACCTTGTCAAAAGCCTTCTGAAAGTCCAGATAAACAATGTCAACTGGATCCCCCTTATCCACATGCTTGTTGACACTCTCAAAAAATTCCAACAGATTAGTGAGGCATGATTTGCCCTTGTAAAAACCATGTTGGCTCTCCTTTAGCAGCGCCTTCTCTTCTATGTGCCTATTAATTCTATCTTTTAGGATGGTTTCCATCACTTTACCTGGGACACATGTCAAACTGACAGGTCAGTAATTTCCTGGATCACCCCTGGATCCTTTTTTGAAAATTGGTGTTACATTCGCTACCTTCCAGTCATCAGGCACAAAGCCTGATTTGAGGGAAATATTATATATTTTGGCTAGGAGATCAGCAATTTCATCTTTAAGTTCCCTGAGAACTCGTGGATGGATGCCATCTGGTCCTGGTGATTTGTTAGTGTTTAGCTTAACAAGACATGCAAGGACCTCCTCCCTGGTTATTTCTCTCTTGCTTAATTCTTCGGTTTCCCTCCCTACGAAGATAGGCTCTGTTTTGGGCATGTGGTCTCTGTCTTCTTCAGTGAATACTGAAGCAAAGAATTCATTGAGTCTCTCTGCAATCTCTGTTTCCTCTTTAATAACCCCTTGCCTTCCATTGTCATCTAATGGTCCAATGGCCTTCCTCTTTGGGTTCTTACTTCTAATGTACTTAAATAAGTCTTTGTTATTTCTCTGAGTATTTTTAGCTATACGCTCCTCAAAGTCTTGCTTTGCTTTCCTGATTGTTGCCTTGCATTTGTTCTGCCAGAATTTATGCTTCTGCCTGCTGTCCTCATTCGGACAAGCCTTCCATCTTCTAAATGAGCTTTTCTTGCTCTTGATCACTTCCTGAACAGCTCCTGTAAGCCACATCGGAGTCCTCTTGGACCTGGCAGTGCCCTTTTTCCTTTTGGGTATGCATTCCCATTGGGCCTCTGTTATTGTTTTTGTAAACAGCCTCCATGCCTCTTGGAGTGTTTGGACTCTCTCAATTTTCCCTTTCAACTTCTTCTAGTTTCCCTTTCAACTTCTACTAGTTTCCTCATCTTTGGGAAATTTCCTTTTTGAAAATTTAAGGTCTCTGTGTTAGATTTTATCAGTGACTTGCAGTCTATGATCAAGTTAAACATAATTGAGTTGTGGTCACTGTTCCCCATTGGATCAGTCACATTAACATCTTGCACCAGATCCTGAGTATTACTCAGGATCAAGTCAAGGATTCTTGTACCTCTAGTTGGGTCTTCAACCATCTGTCCCAGGGAACAATCATTTAGCATATGTAGGAACTTTATCTCTTTATCATGTGCTGAACAACAGTTCACCCAGTCTATGTGAGGGTAATTGAAGTCCCCCATTATAACCAGGCTTCCCTTCTTGGATGCCTCCTTTACCACATTCTCCAAGTGCCAGTCTCCCTCAAGAGTTTGGGTAGGAGGCCGATAGTATATGCTTACTGTTAGACCATCCTTGTGCCTGGTACTCTTACCCACAGAGCTCCAAATCACCTAGATATTCCAATTCATATGATTTTATCACTTCTTTGACATACAAGGCTAAACCACCTCCCGTTTGCCCCTTCCTATCCTTCCTGTACAGTTTGTAGCCTGGGATAACTGTAACTAATTGAGACTAACTGTAACTAATAACATGTAACTAATTGAGACGTTGCAGGGGTGTCTTCTGGCTCTTTGCCATGGCGGATGAAATCTTTTAACGTTCAAGGGATATCAAAAGATGGAAAAGGCAAAAGAATGGGACCAAGGAGCTTATTCTTGCTGCAAAGTTTCCCTGCCAGTAACTAAGCTTTAGGAAAGTCATTTTGGGTTTTAGAGTAGGAGGGAATAATAGAAAATGTGTCTTCACAACCAAGAAGGCAACTCGAGAAGGTTGGATTAGGGGCACTTGGATGCTGCAGTGGTTAAACTGCTGCACTGCAGCCAAAACATTGTGAGTTCGATTCTGATGGGTATCAAAGTTGACTCAGCCTCCCATCCTTCCAAGATCTATAAAATGAGGACCCAGCATGTTGGGGGCAAAATGCTAATTAACTTGTAAACCCCCAGAGAGTCCACTAAGTGCTAAAAAGGTCACCCTTGCTTGAAAGCCAGTCGTATCCAAATCCAGGGTTCGGTGTTTATCTCCGTTTATATGAAAACCACAATGGCCAAACGGTAAAATATGTCAACTACTGTAAAAACCATTTGAGGCTGTATACATACAAAATCTTCAATAGAAGCACTTATAAATTCTTTATCTATTTATTCAGATACATAGCCTTCTATTAGTATTTTTGTTGTGTTTCCCCCCAAAAAAAATCACAGTTGTAAACAAAGGTCCTGTTTCCTTCACAGACAAAGTAATATAATGTCAACACTGAATAATATAAATGAACTCTTCGAAACTTCAAAATCTTATCCGGGACAAGATTTTTCGAAAATAATCTTCTTCAGGAATGTGTTTTCTTTCGAAAACATAATAAACATAATACTTAATAACAATATTTGCAAAAAAACTACTGATCTATACCACGTTGTTATATAATCTATTTATTTAAGCAACACTTGAACGCCAGAGCTTACCTAATTTTCACGCCCACGTGGCCTCTTAAGCTTACTCTTTTAGTGCCAAAGGACATTACTAACGATTAGCGTGTTTGTCTAAAATACATGAGCTAATGATGTCTAAACACACACCTGTATCCAGTCTGGCATACCTCTCTAATCGGGTCCTAATCCTACAAAAATATATAACCTACTTGACATTTGGGGAGAGTTTGAAAACAGAATAAGAGTAATTGCTATTGCTACTCCTGACACAGACTGAACAGACCCATTGACGCAAGCTAGACAACTGTGTGTTAAAAGCGTGGGGGGGGGGGGGGGGGATTCTTACTTCTCCCATGAGTTCAGCATGAACTTTGGAGACACCATAGATTGTCCTTGGCCTTTGGATGCAGAGGTCAGGAGTTGGGTTTCTTGGAGACGTAGGACCAAAAGCTCCAATTGTGCTGGGGACAAACAGCCGCAAGCTGTGCTCCGCTGCAATATCGAGAATGTTGTGTAATCCTGGGAACAGCAAACAGAGTTATCAGAGGCTCCCAAGAAGCAGAAAATAAAGCCTGCACAGCAAAGCAGGGAACAGCCAATCAAAGTGTGATTAAGCAGGTTGACACCTACCTGTGATATTCACAGATCTTGCCAGAGGTACATTGGCTTCTCCGACAGCACTGAGCAAAGCACTATAATGAAACAGCCACGTAATCCGGTTGTTCACGATGATCTCACGAAGATTCTTGTAGTCCAAGATGTCAGAGTAGATGAATGGGCCTAACAAAGAGAGAAGTGTTAACTAAACAGGAGCATGATGATGAAGATGGCAAGTTACGAAGGTCCAAACTGGAAATGGGGCATCTTTATTTTATGACTAGCTATGTGCTGGCTATCCCATTTATGATCATGCAGAAATAAAGTGCCAATTCCATTTTCACTGAATCAGCATCAACACAGTTCATGCTGACGACAATTTGATTATTTTGAGTTAGCTATATATCTGGAAAAAGCAAAAATTCAGTTTTGCAAAGCTGACTGAAGGTCTTTACAGCTTCCCAGGGGAAATATCTTTGTTAGTCTGTTTTGCAGCAAACACAATGAAGAGCAAGGTAGTAACATAACAACTAACAAATTTTAATTGCCATAAAGTTGTGTGAACTGTAACCCATTGCATTAAATGCATCTGATGAAGTGAGCTGCAGCTGATATAAAGGCTTATCTTACGCATAATATTAGGGTGTGGCTAACATAAGTGCCTAAAAGTGTTTAAAAAGTAGAAAATAAGTTGAGCAATAAAATCATGGCCCTTAAATGAATGATCATAGCCAAAAGCATTCAAATGATTACAATGCACGCCACAAAATTTAAAAGGCCAGTTTAAGAATTTATGCTGTCACACCCTTTCTGAAAGGAGCAAAAAATGAAATCTGACTTCAGTTCTAAAGAAACTGCATTATATCACTTTGTTTCAGGAAGCTCAATGCTTCAAATGGCCACAGCCAGAGAAACATTAGACTTTAGGTTAGCAAAATTATATGAGCAAATAAAAATTCAGAGATGAGGTATACCACATCATTTCTTAGTATCCAAGGTCAGAAGAACTAAACGAAGCAATAGAGACATTTGCTCTATATATTCCTTATGGTTTGAGGAGCAATGCCCTTCTTCCCTTTGGATTCTTCTCACACAGGGTCAAAGTGTAAGTGACTGAAACTTATTTATGTAATTCTTCTTCTGCCGTATACAAATCCAAATATAGGCGATCATCATGGTGATCAGCCATGAAGACTGTCCTGAGAATATAATGCAGTGGCCTTTCATCTGCCTTCCACATTGCAACATGAACTCTGTACCACTGATCAAGTTCTGTGAGTTACTTTCTGGTCTTGAGCCCTTTTGGCATGCAAAGTCCTCATCAGCCCCAGGCCAGTATTGATGAAGCTGCTGCCCTCCATCAAAAGGGATTCAAGTGGGATTTAATCCACTTGGGGACTATCACCCTTCTCTGTGGACTTCGGCACCCAAGGCCATTACTCCTCAGAGTTGTCAGGTTAGTTAACCACTACTTGACACTCGGCATTGAGTCGCTGGCAGTGTGATCTACTCTATTACCATAGCAGGATAATCTGGCCAGACTGTTGTTTATGTTATACAGTTGAAAAATCCCTGATACAGAAAGACATCTTGCTGCACTAGCTCCCATCACCCCAATGTTGAGAGGAGAATAAAAGGAAGTTCACAAGCCTGAGGCAGACATTCAAGGGTAATCAGAGCAAAAGTTCAACAACAGGGGAGACGTCCACCCAGAGAAGGATCGTTATAACAATGCAGGCTGCATCTCTCAATTATAATGCAATCACTTACCACTGTAGAAGACGCTGTCAGGGGGCTTTCTGATATCTGATAGGATCACGCTGTCTTGGCCAAAGCGTTTCCTAAAAGAGAGAGCATGGTTAGTTTCAGGCCAGCTCTGCTATAGAGTGGTACCTCGCATAACGAACGCATCGTATAGTGAAAAATTTGCACAACTAAGTGTTCGTTATGCAATGGCAATACCCTGCATAACAAAAAAAAATCATTATGTGGGTTTTTTGGTAACCGGAGTATACCCGCTAAATGGGAACCCTGGTTAATGAACATTTTCCCCCCGTTATGCGGGGTATCTCCCATAGGGAACCGCATAATGAGAAAAAAACACATAGCAAAGAGCTACGTGGAATCGAGTTTTTTCGTTATGCAGGGTTCTACTGTACAGTAGAATCTCAGTTAACGTAATTAATGTATTCTCATGGACGTTTTGTACAGCAAAAATTACTTTAACCAAATGTCCCATAGGAATGCATTGAATACCAAAACACTGTAACCGAAACATGGTTTCCCATAGGAATGCATGGAAAACCAATTAATCCATTCTGAAAAAAATTCCGTAAACCAAGCCACTATTTTCTATGGATTTTATTTTGTTCTGTGATTTTATGTTAACTGAGGTTCCACTGTATTAATTTCAGACAGAAGTGGCTTCCTTAGCAGAGCCACTTTTATTTATTATTATTATTATTTCAAATTTATATAGCTGCCCACTCACCACATTGTGGCGACTCAGGGCGGCTTACAAAATTAATACAAGAAGATCACAAAAATAGCAAGAGTTTGGAAATTCGGGCAGGCGGTAATATATCCCCCGGCTAGGTGGATAGAGTCCAGGGGCCCTGGATGAGTCCTTGGCCACCCGCACAGCCGGGGCAGCGGTATCAGCCACCTGCACGGCCGGGGCAGCATCTTCAGACATTGGCTGTGTCGGGTGGCCCTTTTATCCCCCCGGTCAGGTGGAAAGAGTCCAGGGCAGAGGCATCCTTGGCATGGCCGGGGCAGCAGTATCAGCCATATCACTTTTGTTTAAAAATGCTACATCACTTAATCTATTGTCATCAAAAAATCATGGCTCATCTGTACTGTTCAGCTGCTAATCAACAAGACAACCCATGCTGGCCTGTAAAACTCTTCAAAACCAGAGAAACGATAAAAACCCCAGAATAGTGCTTGCATTAATGGAGCGGTATATTAGTCTGTCTGTCTGTCTGTCTATTAATGAAAGGTTGTTACTGACCCACGGAAGTAACAATGATTACAGCTTACCTCAAGAGCTTAGCAAGTCCTACTCCAAGTTGGCCCAGTCCCCCTGAAAAATAAGATTAAATGCTTATAGCATCTAAAATGTTATAAGATGAACAATCTGAAAAGACACTCTGTTCTAGATCTATCAGTGAGAAAATGTATGCATAGTTCACTTAGAAGAAATTACTTAGGAAGCCTATGAGGGTATTAACTTTCATTGTAAAGTTATATAAGTTTAAAAGGTTGGCTGACTTCTTAGGGGGAAAACATACAAGCTTGAGAAAAGAATAAGCCAAAGCTCTTTATTTAAACCAGTGGTTCCTATGCCCCCCCCCCAAGGGGGACTTCAATTCACAGAAGCCTAAGTTAGTACATTGGCTGATCAAGGCTTTGGGGAATTGACTTAGGCTTTTGGAAATTGAAGTCCAGAAACCAAAGGATGGGGAACACTGATTTAAACTAATGTATATAGCTATACTTTCAGGGTCACACCCTCACTGAGGCACACACAATGGCAAGATCGATCGATACTTCAGATACTTCAAAGGAAAATTGTGGCGGCGGCACATCTCTTTCGCATTATCAGTACAAGTATAGAAAGAAATGTGTAGCTTTAGTGTATGGGACCAAAGACAACGAACAGCCGAAAGGTTGGCTTAACACAGGTTTATTGCATGATGATCCAGGGGGAACATGAGGTAATGGCGGATGGGTAGCTCAATATATACGGTGGCTATACATTTGAATGTGGCTCCTCGACAGTCTATTGGTTACTGTCGGCGTGACGTCACGGACGGTCACGCCCTTCTTGTCCAGGTGTAGGTGATGGCGGGAATCTTCCCGCGCTGTTGTTTGCTGGTGAGTCTGGGCCAGGAGAGCTTGAACGCTCGCTATTGCCACCAGGTGGTCATTAGCTCGCGTCCTATTGCAAGGGCTACAATTAAGCAGCTGCTGGTTATAATGTTACACAAGCATGGTTACATTGGATACACGTGAATGAATACATTGTAAAAGGTACAGTCATAGAACACAACATCAGCACTGTGCATGTTAACAGCATAAACAATGGCACGAGGATTCCAAAGAACGAGAGCAGCTCAGAGTTGTGTACATCTACCTGTGTGTAAAGGGAGTCCCAGGTAGGTAAGATGCAGTGCCTACCAAAACCTGGGACAAGACTGCAAGCGCGGCGCCAAAATGGCCGCCGCGCTCTTTGCGGGCCCCCCCCCCACCGGACTTGGACATCCGGGTAGTTAGGGAGCGTGGCCAGCACCCTTTAAAAGGGGTGGCCACGAGGCAGCCGCGCTGCCATTTTGCGAAGCGATGAAGAGGAGAAGTTTTTCCCCAATCGCTCCGTCGCTCTCCCCTTTAGCTGGGAAGCCTTTTTTGGGCAGCGGTTTCTTCTTCGCTTCTTTCTTCGGCTTCCCAACGATTTGCGGCAATGCCTTCCAAAAAGAAGGCGATGGCGAACGCGGTTCGCACTTCCAGGAGGCGCCAGCCGGGTCGGAGGACCGCGACTGCGCCCCCTCAGCAGGCCCCCTTTCCGGGGGCGCCCACCGGGACCGGCAGGATGGGGTCGATTGCTCCCTGGCCTGAGGCTGGTCAGCCTCAGACCGGCCCTGCAGGGGATGCGGCCCCCGGCCCGCAATTAGCGGCCACCGGCCCGGGCCTGGCGCATAGCCAGGCTGGGCCTTCGGGCCTTGGCATGCAGCTTCCAGCGGTGGGCTTTAACCAAGGGGGTTGGCTGGGTTCCCTTCCCTGGCAGGGCATGCCCCCGGCCCCTCCGGGGCCGGTGGTTGGGGCATGGCCATATGCGGGCCCCGGGGTCCAGAGACCTGGCCCGGCACCAGTGACCGGTGGGCTGGCCGGCCCTTTGCCCCCCATCAGCGTTGGGGGCTATGTAAACGTTGATGCCCTACTGGCCCGTGTAGCGGCCCTCGAGGCATCTTTAGGGGTAGTTAATCCATCCGGGGCACCTTTTGGTTTACAGGTCAACTCAGCGCCTGCCGGTCCTCGGCAGGCGGCCGAAAGGGTTGAGCTGCCTGAGGCAAGTAGGTCGGCGCCAGCCGCGGCCTCGCAGCTCCCCACGCAGCAGATGCCGCCAGCGGGTAGTGGTCAGGCCCCATCTACGAGCTCGGTTGCAGTCGCGAGCTCCGACACCCGCAGTGGGCCGGAACCCCCGGTGGGGGCGGCCCATGGGGGTGCAACTTGTGAGTATACGGTCCAAGCTAGTGCACCCACACCACAACCCACAACGGGGGGAGGTTTACAGTGGCCGTGGCCTCGCCTGGCTGGGACGGCGGGTCAGCCGCCGCCGGCCCATCAGAGAACGGCTCCAACATTCCAAGGCCCCTCTTGGGGCAGGGTACCCTGTCCTCCAGGGAACTTACTGGGGGTGGCGGGGCTGGTCCAGGCTCCTTTCATGGTGCCCAGCACTGTCAATGTTCCGGTGTCGGCCTTGCCGACAGCAGGTTATTCATTGCCCCTCGGGGATTACCTGGCCCAGGCCACCAAGGAAAAGATCTGGCGGGGGGAGTATGTGGACATTTTCTCCCTCTTGAATAGAGAACCCACCAAAGAGGAGAGGGAGGGGCAGGACGAGAAGGACAAGGAGCAGTCTCGTCGACGTAAGCCGCCACGCACGTGGGCCAACTGGTTACCCGCGTACCTTATATACATGGCGGTGTACCTCAGGGCCCGGCCTGACCTGACAATTCCGATGGTCCAGTATTTGGACAACATATACCGGGCGATGGTTGATTTCCCTGGCCCGTCGTGGTTGGCTTACGACGAGGAATTCCGTATGAGAGTGCCCCTAAACCCGGAGATGAGGTGGGATGAGCCCTGCCAGAAGCTGTGGCTTCTGTACATGACCCCCACGCGCCCGGCGCCAGGGGAGAGGTACCATTGTGGACATGCGGTCCAGCGAGCTGCTCCAGCCCAGGCACCCCGCCAGGTGGCGGGGCAGGGGGTTCCAGCCCGCCTGCTGTGTTGGAGCTTCTCGGCCAATGGTGCGTGCAACAGGAAGCAGTGCTGATACAGGCACGAGTGTCCCTCTTGTGCTGCCCCCCATGCCGCCTCCACGTGTCCTAGGGCAGGCGGACTGCGGGGCAGAGGTAGAGGTGGACAGGGAGCGGGCAGAACTGCCGCGGAGGGAGCTGGTCAAGCAAAAGGCCCCCTCCCCAATTAATGTGGACATATTGGAGCGTTGGCTCACGATGTACCCGAGGAGGGCAGACGCAGCTTACCTGCTCGAGGGTTTCCAGCAGGGGTTTCACATTCCTTTCACAGGGGTCAGGTCCCCTCAAGATGCACCCAACCTGTTATCACTCAGGGGAAGGGAGGAGGTGGCTGCCATGAGTATTGCTAAGGAAGTTGGTGCTGGCAGGGTCGCTGGCCCTTTCCCTGTCCCACCATTTCCCAATCTCAAGGTTTCCCCATTGGGGTTAGTGCCCAAGAAGTCACCGGGGGAGTTCCGTTTGATACACCACTTGTCTTACCCGGCCGGCCGTTCGGTCAATGATGCTATCCCTGACGACCTTTGTTCGGTCAGGTATACATCTTTTGACCAGGCCCTGCGCATGGTGCGCTCATGTGGCCCGGGTGCACTACTGGCTAAGTGCGACATTAAGTCAGCGTTCCGTCTTCTGCCAGTGCACCCGGGCGACTTTGAGCTGCTGGGTTTCAAGTTCCGGGGTGAATTTTATTTTGACAAAGCCATGCCTTTTGGCTGCTCCATTTCATGCTCAGCATTTGAGCGCTTTAGCACCTTCCTGCAATGGGCCTTTGTTCGCAGGTCAGGGTCCCGGTCTGTAGCCCACTACCTCGACGATTTCTTATTCGGGGGTGAACGGGGCTGGGACACGTGCACGCGTCTCCTAAATACATTTCAGACGCTAATGAAGGAACTCGGTGTCCCTTTAGCGCCCGAAGAGACCGAGGGCCCTTCAACCAAGCTCACATTCCTGGGGGTTGAGATTGACACGGTGGTGCAAGCATCCAGGTTACCTGTTGATAAGGTTTCCCGGATCGTTGCACTCATTTTGGACTTGCTGGCAAAACGCAAGGTGTCCCTTCGGGAGCTCCAGGTGTTACATGGTCACCTCAATTTCGCTTGCAGGGTTGTCGCACCTGGCAGAGCATTTGCTCGACGCTTGTGCGACGCCATGACTGGCTTGGCCAGGCCCCACCACAGGGTCCGACTGAACAAGGGCATGAGGGCTGATATGCTCATCTGGCTTCAGTTCCTGAGGGAATTCAACGGGGTGTCCTTTTGGAGGCCCGACCTTTTGGTTTCCCCTCGTTTTCATGTTCAGTCGGATGCATCAGGGTCCCTGGGTTATGGGATTTACTTCGAAGGGAAGTGGGCCTATGGCAGATGGCCGCCAGCCTGGTGGGGCACGGATCGCTTGCGCGATCTCACGTATCTGGAATTTTTCCCCATTCTGGGAGCTTTGATGCTATGGGGCGAGGAGTGGGCCAATTCGGTCGTCCATTTCTGGTGTGACAATGCGGCAGTTGTCCACATTGTCAATTCACAGACGTCAATATCTCCCAGGGTTATGGAACTGGTTCGCCAGTTTGAGTTGCGCAGCCTACGCCTCAATGTGCTTTTTAGGGCCAGACATGTTCCAGGTATTAATAACGATATTGCTGACGCTTTGTCCCGCCTGCAGATCCCCCGGTTCCGTGCCTTGGCCCCGGACGCAGAGGAATTTCCCTCGCCGCTCCCGGACGAGATATGGACGCTTGGCAAGGAGAGGTGAACCGGGCGATCAGCATGTCGCTCGCCCCCCGCATGCGTAAGGCGTATAACCATGCATTCAGTTCATTCAGGGCCTTTTGTGCCCAATCACGGCTGCCTGAAAGTTGGCCCATCCCAGTGGCTCACGTCCTCCAATTTATGGTTTTCTTACATGCCCAGGGCTTAGCCCCCCGCACCTTAGCATCCAGGCTGTCAGCGCTGGCATTCATGGCCAAGGTGGGTGGTTTTGCTGACAGCACAAATGATTTTCGCATACGACATGTTTTGGAAGGGTGGGCGCGGGAACGTGGGCGCAGCCCGGACGACTGCCACCCTATTTCTCCAGGGGTACTTACCCACCTTGCACGGGGTTGGCATGACCTGTGTTTCGACAGGTATGAGGCAACCCTGTTTCATGCGGCTACTACGGTGGCCTTTTTTGGGGCGCTCCGCATCAGTGAGATGGTGCTACTGTCTAAGGCGGATACGAGTCGTAGGGCACTGGAACTCGAAGATGTCTATGTTTCCAATGATTGGGCTCAGCTGAGGATACGCTCCTCTAAGGTTGATCAGCACGGTGTAGGCAGTGGTGTAAGACTGCTACGATGTTCCATGGCAGACATCTGTCCGGTTGGTGCCCTACAGGAGTTCCTTGCACTACGTGGTACGCACCCTGGCCTGTTTTTCTGTCACCAGGATGGGTCTCCCCTTACTAAATTTCAATTTTGGAAGGTGACCGGTAAGGCACTAGCCAGTGTGGGCCTCCCTGGGGCTCGTTACGGCACCCATTCATTTAGGATAGGGGCGGCTTCCACCGCAGCGGCGTTTGGGTACTCTGGGGCTGAAATATGCAACATGGGACGGTGGGGATCACGATGTTTTCAGTTGTATGTTCGCCCTCTTCAACAGTGAGTACCAGTTAAGTCACTGCCCTGTTTCCTTTTTCCTTGACAGACCCTGGGTGTCGTCTTACACCGGTGACAGTATGGCTGGTGGGCCACAGCTATGTGCACAGGGCAGCGCAGTTTGCTGCGGCGACAGAGTGGGGACCCCGACTGGGACTGGGTGCATCCGCAAGTCTCAGGTGGTACGGTAAGCGCGGAATGTTATGGCGGGAACTGTTGCCATTCCTTTTCTCCATCAGGGATGCTGACCCGCCTGATGTCCTGGTTATACACCTCGGGGGTAATGATTTAGGACAGGTCACGGGCCTATCGCTGAAGCATGCGATTTGCGGTGACCTGGCCTAGTTGCATTATGTGTGGCCCGCCACACCCCTACTTTGGTCGGACATGATACCGCGGCACGCTTACAGGGGAGGGTTTAACCTCCAGGCCCTTGATCGGGCTCGGCGCTCGGTGAACAGGGCTATTGCCCGGTTCTTTATGGACAAGGGTTGGGGGCGCGTCATACGACACCCCACCATCAGTCTCCAAAATTATGAGCTTTACACAGGGGATGGGGTCCATCTGTCGCCGGGAGGTATGGACCTCTTGTTGGGAGATTGGCGAGCAGGCCTGTTGACCGAGCTGACGGTCGGGGGGGGGGGGGCGGTGAGCCTTTATTGAAGCCTCTCCGTGTGGCGGGTAGCACTGGTAAGGTAAACATTTATGACCCACAGGTATCCGGCAGGTTCGCAATTGACTGGACAACACTAGACAGGCACAAGTTGGTTAACGTTGTCCGGTCAACGATGAACCAGGCAATGGGGTGATGGCACGAGCTGGGCAGCATGCATCACCCCGTTATTTTACGGATACGCGTCAGAGGGTGGGGTCAGTAGTTAGATTATTGACTACGGTAAACAATTTGTTTGTTGTCAACAAACAAATTGATACAAATGGATACATTGTAACCAATTGCTGTTGGCAATTTTGGGTGGAACCTTACCAGTGTTACTTCGGCCTGCTTGCCTTAAGAATTATAATTGGTTGAATACCAATAGAAATTTATAATTCGGACTAGGGCATGAATCAATAAATGTGGCCCAATGCCGTTATCCACTTTTACCAGTGTCTGAGTCCTTTATTGGGGGGTGCGCCTGCAAAACGTAATGTCTTCCTGGTCACTCTAACCCAGAGATGGCAAACCTTTTAGAAACTGAGCACCCAAACAGAGGGGCGGGGCAAACTCTGTGCTGGGGGGGGGGGGAGGGAAGCATTCCCATTGGGCTGCTGGGGAGAGGGACAGGGCTAACTGTGCTGTGGGGGAAGGAGGAAGCGACAGCGTGCGTGCCAACAGAGAGGGCTGAGAGTGCCCTCTCTGGCATGTGTGCCATAGATTTGCCACCACTACTCTTACCTTACTCCTCTGCATCACTTCCTCAGCCCCACAAGCCTTGTTCTGAAAGATCCTTTCTCTAAGTAAGGTATTGGTCTATGACTGGCCAAAGAGATTGCCAATACACCCCTTTAAGTGACGCATCTAAGGAAAGCCACAAGTGGGTTGTTGCAACATTGCAGCATTTGTACACCTGGGAAACAACTGGCACTCTCCGTTAAGGTTTGCCAGTGGCACTTGGCAGAGCTGGAGAGAATTTCTTTTCCAGATGCTTTTCCAGCTGTGGCATTTGTGATCGAAATGAAGCACCCAGTGAAGCTCTTCAGAATACAGACAGGAGCCCCACACACATGCGGAAAACAGCAGTGTGCAATTCCCAGCCCCTTGCCCTTGACAACCTGAGGTCTCTGTCTCAGTCTCTGCCTAACGGCAGGGCTGCTGCCCTTATCAAGGAAAAGCAGCCTGGAAGGTAAAATGCCTATTAGACAGCTCAGTTCAATGCTCATTGGAAGGGGTCTAGTACAGCGATTGTACAGTAAACTCATTTGCGTGGATTCACAGAGACTTCGGCTTCTGGGAATTGAAGTCCAAGAACACCTGGGGCAGTGATGGTGAACCTTGGCACTCCAACTGTTCTTGAACTTCAATTCCCAGAAGCCTTGATCAGCAGGAGTGTTGACTTGGGCTTTTGGGAATTGAAGTCCAAGAACACCTGGAGTGCCAAGGCTGGCCATCACTGACCTGGGGACTGGGGTATCAAGGTTCACCATCGCTGAGACAGAGACCTCAGGAACGGTGACAGGCGATCCTTTATGCACAAAAACCAGATACAAACTGAAGGCTCTTTTTAGTGCTATCACACTCTTATCTTTATGTCTCGCCAGACATCCCGCTACAATAATGAAGTAGACCATACAGCTAACAACTCAACGCTGAGTTTGGGTGGCGGTAATAACCTGACTCCCTAAAGGGGCCAACGGCTATGGGTGGATGAGCCCCTTTAGGTGGGCTGATGGTCCCCTCAGTGGAGGAAAGGCTACTGGAAACCAGCATATTGGGCCAAACGGCAAAATGAGCAAAGGAGGAACTCTGATTCCCAACAGTCATGGAGGTAGAAGAGGCCATGCTAGATGGACTGGCTCTGAAGGCGCACCTTGTTATCTGTTAGAGCATCTCTCCCTCAGAACAACTCCCTGCATCAACTGTTCATCAGTTGGCACAGCTCCAGGTGCCGACCCCGAAGATGGCTCAAAAGTCTATAACTAGAAATAGAGCCTTCTTGATGGCGGCAACAACACTGTGGAACACTATCAGTAAAGCTGCGCCACTGGCTATCTTTAAAAAGCAATTAAAAATTCTCTTGTTCAAGGAGGCTTTTCAGGGTGCTGTCCCTTTAGTGATAAATTAGTCAGTCAGGTTGAGTCCCTATGCCCTCAGATGGCAGTTACTTTATTTTATGTTATTTTGTGATGTATTTGTAGTTTGTCTGTTTTGATTTCCTGCGTATTCTGCTGTTATTTGTTATCTGCTTGTACACCACCCAGAGTGGGATACCACCCAAATGGGCAGCAGAGAAATACAATAAATAAACCAACTATTGATAATATCTTCAAGGCTTTTGGCAGTCCATTATAGTACCAGTGTTAAATCCTCAGGTCTCATTTCATACGTGCCACAGGAGATGGTTCCGTAGTGTGTGGGTCGCTTCATGGCAAGCTGGGATCCACCTTAAACAAATTCACGCCAATGGCATTTTTCCTGCTTCAGGAAAAAAATGCAAGGACTCTTATCTGCAACAAATAACAACTTGGTGTTATCTGATAGATCTCTGAGTTGTACCAGAAGTCCCTGGCTCCAAATCATTACAATTAGCTACTGGGTGGTGGTGGGGGGAGAGAGATGGCTGGGGGAAATGAGAAGAGGTTTGTGCGTTAAAGGGCTTGGTTCTGATACTAATCAAACAATGATTATTCAGAGGTACACTCTGTTTATTCATCCTGAGAGTATGTCCTGCTGTATGAGTAACTATTTTACATCTGGCTCTGACAGACCAATGTCAGGATATTGTTGTCATTATGACAACCCTATGAACTACTGGCATCTCAAAAGTCTTGTCATTAATCAGCACTCCTCAGTTCTTGCAAAACAAAGGTACTGGTTGCTTTACTGGAACAATTCTCATGCTGTGTCTTCTTTTTCATACTACAGTGGACCCCCAAATAACGACGCATTCGATTGATGTTGTTTTTAACTAATGACACGTTTTTTGCGCCAAAGTAGCATTGTTATTCGAGGGGCCGTGTTTCTTCTCCCACCTTCCAAGCTGGAAAATCGCCGTGGGTGTGTGTGTGTGTTCCTGTTTCTGGTTCTCTTTCTCCCAGCAGTGTCTGGGATGCTGTGAGGACCTATTCTGCACTATTCCCGCCTTCCTAGGTGGATCTCCGTGCCGCCCAACAGCTGGTTATAGTTGCGGATGCCATTTTGTTTGGGATTTTTTCTTTTTCAAAATGGTGGCCACAACTATAATCAGCTGTTGCGCGGCACAGGGAGCACCTAGGACGGCGGGAATAGTGCAGAATAGGTCCTCCAAGCCTCCTACACACTGCTGGAGAGGCAGAGAGCTGGAAACAGGGACCCCCTCCGATGGAGATTTTCTATCTGAGAAACGTAGGAGATTGCATAATAGGGGTGGGCAGAGGCGTGGATCGCCTCCTCCGAGCCTCCCAGAGGTGGCAGAGACCCGAAAATGGGCCAAATTTTTTTTTGCCTATTTCCGGGTCCCCACCACCCCTGCCACCCCTGGGAGGCTCAGAGGAGGCGATCCAAGCTGTTTCCGAACCACACGGACCTTTTCTAATGCTGCTCTAAGCAGAACCCTGCAGCAGACGAAGGGGTTTACCCGGGGTTTTTTGTTTGCAGCAGCGTTGAAAAAGGTCTGGTGGGGTCGGAAACAGCTTGGATCACCTCCCCCGAGCCTCCCAGGGGTGGCAGGAGTGGAGGGGACCCGAAAATGGGCGGAAAAAATTCCACCCGCACAATGTCAAAATCTGGGTAATGACACAACTTGGGGAAACAAGCTTTGTCATTAATCGAGGGTCTACTGTACAGTAATACCTCATACAAAGTCTGCTTCATACAACATCAGATTCATACAACATCTCCTAATTCCTTGAAAAAAGTTACCTCATGCAAAGTCGTGTGACTTTGTATGAGGCAATGGGGTTTTTTCCCAGGTTGCATTTTCCCAGGTTGCAATACATATGGATTGGGGGCTGCAGTGACTCCGTGGTTAAGAAACTCACCTTGTTAGCTGGAAGGCCGGCAAGTCGGCAGTTTGAGACCCAGATACTGCATGATGGTTTGAAAGTAAGAAATTGAAAGTAGATAAATAGGGATCACTTTGGTGGGAAAGGATCTTGGGGACATGAAAGGAGCCTCATCCAGGGACTCCCTGAGCAGTTTCTCCAGCAAAAATCCTTTCAACCCAGAATAATTTCTGACACAAAATTATTATTATACATATGGATTGATACAACTGACAAAAATAAATTTAGCCATCAGAAAGAAAACAATCTGCAAAAGTAGACTGACCTGTAATTAACACCCGTGGATGATCAGTTTTGGAGTATGATACTGAGTGAAAGCTCGCGTCCGAGGTTACTTGTCGTGGTGAGAAACCAAGACACCTAACTGGTTGGATGGCAATCTGACAGCCACAGCCAGGTTTCTGTAACACCTGCTTGACAGCATGGCTCAAGTTCCTAATGGCTGGCATTTTTAAAGATAACTGAAAGAAATAAATGGGGGGGGGGGGGGGGGAAGCTTTGGTCACTAATAGGTTGTTCAACCAACAAAGAGTATTCAAACAGAACTGGAATGGAAAGGATAGCGAAACCCCACTTTACGGAATTAATCCAGTCCACAGGTTTTTCCTTATGATTTTTCCTTGTCACAAAGTGCAGTTTCCCATAGGAATGCATTGAAAACCAATTATTCCATTTCAGAGGTCGGGGGGGGGGGGACAAAAAAAAAGCTGTATTTTTTCTGCTCAAAACTCTTCATAAAGTGCACTTTGGAATTTTTTTGCTGCTTTTTTGCCACTTTATAAAGAGATTTGAACAGTTAAAATACTTTTTTTGTTGCTTTTTTCTGATCTCTGGAAGGATTTACATTGGTTTCAATGCATTTTAAGCAATTCCGACAGTGACCTCTAGTGGCTAGCACTGGCAATATGCCCACCAATCAGCTGTTTGCTTCCCTCCCACACACAGAAGTGCCCAATTGCTGCTTTTAAGTTGCCAAAATGCAGCTTAAAAGTGGCAAAAAAGAATCCGCTCAGAACCAAGAAGTCTCAAACCGCCCTGGCAGCCACGTGGTTGAGCCAAGCACGCTGTCTGAAAACCCCCCAAAAATGTTACTGTATGGCAGAAAAATACGTCGTTTTCTCGGGATTTCCTTTCATATAGTGAGTTTTCCATTAGGCAAGGCCTCCATAAAGTGGGGTTCCACTGTACTAGAAAACTGCTCATATACCTCATTTACCAAAGCAAGGAGGACTCTTGATTATTATTATTATTATTGCAGAAAACACCTGACATTCACAAATATCCTGGAGTCATTCCCAAGCATTAGTATGTTTTACTACTGGAAAACACTCCTATACTGAACACTAAAACAGGAGTAGGGAACTTCAGCCAACACAGGACACAATTATGCTTCAGTGAATCTTGAACTGAAAATACAGTGAGTTTCCCTGCAAAACTGGAAGTGACCAGACATTCACGTAGTATTGAAAGGAGGGGGAGGATGCTGCCTGGGGAGGATGCTGACAGGCAGTGCTGACAATATTAAAGTAGATGGACTCATTCCTGTCTGCTCAGAACTTAAAACATATCACAGCCTAAATATGAGATGGACAATCCAACACTCAGCCAACAAAGAAAGCTCCTATTTTTCCCCTCTCCTGAGTAATTAAAACTTGCACCAGGAACCTCCTCCTCCTCCTCCTCCTTCAGCCGCTGTATCCATTCCGGATATTGGCTATCATCATGGCAATAGCCATCCTGTTCTTAACTCCTTGGAACAATTCCTCCAAGGAATGCCACATCAGTCTCTCAGATTCTTCACCCATGAAGTCCGTCTACGTCCAGTGCCTTCCTTCACAGGGATCTTTCCTTGCAGAGCAAGTTGGAGTATTCTATACTTTATGTTGTTCCTCATGATATGGCCAAGGTATTGGAGCTTTCTTTGCTTAATGGTCTTCAAGAGTTCTTTTTCTTTATCCTTCTGGTGCAATACTTCTACTTTAGTCACATGGTCAGCCCATGATATCCTTAGCAGCTGTCTGTAGATCCACATTTCAAAACCTTCAATTCTCTTTTCAGATGCTTTAGTCATCTTCCAAGCTTCGACTCCATATAGCAACACTGGGAATACGTAACAACTCGCTATTCAGATCTTTGTACCGACACAGTTAGATCTCTACTACATAACATGTTGCATTTATGAAGGTGGATCATGCTTTTTCTATTCATATTTTAATCTCTACCTTAAAGGTTTCCCTTTGCTCGAAAGCCAGTTGTATCCGACTCTAGGGTTCAGTGCTCATCTCTTGTTTCAAAGCCGAAGAGCCAGCACTGTCTGCTTCTGCAGACGTTTCCGTGGTCATATGGCAGGCATGAATGACTAGACACCGGAGCGCACAGAGCGCTGTTACCTTCCCACCAAAGTGGTCCCTATTTAGTAAAGGTAAAGGTTTCCCTTGCTCGAAAGCCAGTCGGATCCGACTCTAGGGTGCAGTGCTCATCTCTGTTTCTAAGCCGAAGAGCCAGCGCTGTCTGCTTCTGCAGACATTTCCGTGGTCATGTGGCAGGCATGACTAGACACCGGAGCGCACGGAATGCTGTTACCTTCCCACCGAAATGGTCCCTATTTATCTACTAGCAATTTCTTGCTTTCTAACTGCTAGGTTGGCAGGAGCTGGGACAAAGACAGGAGCTCATTCCATCCTGCAGTACTCAGGAACCGAATTGCTGACCTTCCACCTCCCAGTCAGCGTCTTAGTCTCTACCTTGGGATCCCAATTTTCATTTAACAAACTCCCCAAACAGACGATTTTATCCACTCTTTCGATTTCTTGTGTTCCTGCCATTAGCTTGCCTTGATTTGGTGTTCAGCTTATAACCAGATATTTTGTCTTGATGTTGAGATCCAAACCATTTGCTGCACTTGAAGTTCTAACTCGATCCAGAATCAACTGACGATACACAAGGTTTATGGCCAACAACACTACGTCATCAGCATATCGGACGTTATTCAGGTATTCCCTGTTAATTTTAATGCCAATGTTTAAATCTGATAATCATACCATTAAGGCTGGCATGCACAACACACCAATGGATCAGTGTATTTGCAAGCCTGCCAATTGTTCCCTCAAAAGCCAGGAGAAGGAACAAAACAAACAAACAAAAAACCCCAAAAAAATGTGATATGGGATAGTTTCAAGACAGGGATCCCTCTCCCTCATCACCTCGCCATAGATTGTAACACCCAGTCTAGAAATTGCCTGACACAATCATTACTGATATGAGTATGTTGTAGAAAAACATATTATAGGAGACACATTAAACCATACTTTTCAGCTTGTGATCATGTCTTGCATACTTGCTTTGGGCAAGAGAGACTGATCTCCAGTCAAGGACCATTTTTATAGTAACAAAATGTTCAATTCATATCACATTACAGCAGTTTCCATGTGGACAAGTTATACTGCTGCTACCATAAACCTCTGCAGTTCTGGAGGAAATGCATTTGGAAAATTCCAACAGCAAACTTCCTGCTGGCTGAAAATCCACTGTAGGTGTTACAGAGCAAGACCGATAAAACTATAGCATTATTTTTTCCCCACAACTACACAATAAGCAATTGGGGATTACCTAGGCTACAATTTAGCAATTAATTTTCCTATGGAGTACTTCGAAACAGACCTCTGTTCATCATGATTCTGCACCAGAATACCCAGAGAAATGACAGATGGTTATTCTGGGGAAACGAATCTTCATGGAGATCATCCATTTAAATTTAACCTTCACTTAGATCAAAGAGCCTGTGAATGACCAGCAAGTTGTATCTCTGACCAATGCCTATAGTTCTGCTCTTGCCCCGTTTACATAAAATTTATTGTACAATAGCATTTTTTTTCTAGAAAGTGAGTTTTTGCCTCCCTCCCTCTTCCAGACAGTTAAGGTGATGCAACATGCATTTGCTCTCCGCTTACCTTCCTTTCTGGCAGTTGCTCCAAAAAGCAAAAAGAAGGCGGCTATTTATAGGACACAGCCTCTCCGCTAAGCCAATTGGAATTGCAAGGGAGTGGGTGTTGTCCACTACACAGAAAAGGGTGTGTGTGCGTGTGCATGCGTGTGTGTGCTTACGTAGCACTATGTGATGGGCATATCAGCTCAGTTTGTTTGGTTTAAAATAGCACCAGCCCAGAATAGGCAGATAATTTGGAAGAGAACACTAGGAGTGCTGTTTTTCTAGTACTGTACAGTTCCCCATAGCATAGAAGACTTGGACTTATATTTCATTTTCTCTCTCCCCTAACTGCAGAAGGCTAAGCTAACACATACTGTTTGGCTCCCATCACTAGTTAGGTAAAGGTAAGGGTTCCCCTTGCTCGAAAGCCAGTCGTATCCGACTCTAGGGTTCAGTGCTCACCTCTGTTTCAAAGCCGAAGGGCCAGCGCTGTCTGCTTCTGCAGACATTTCCGTTGTTATGTGGCAGGCATGACTAGACACCGGAGCGCACGGAGCGCTGTTTCCTTCCCACCGAAGTGGTCCCTATTTATCTACTTGCAATTTCTTGCTTTCGAACTGCTAGGTTGGCAGGAGCTGGGACAAAGATGGGAGCTCAATCCGTCCTGCAGTACTCGGGAATCGAACTGCTGACCTTCCGCCTCCCAGTCAGTGCCTTAGCCACTTGAGCCACTGGTTAGTTTGATGTTATCTATAATGCAGGACTTTTTAAAGATGGTGAAAACCCCTGCTTCAAATCACACAGCTGGCAAGCTAAAAAAGCTACCAAGGGTTAAAAAGCCAGTACCACTACAGATAAAAAGTATTCACAGATAAAAGATCAATCTAAAAATTAGTTAGTCTTTGCCTTTGCTCTCTCTCTTCTCTTTCTCTCTCCTTCTTTCCCAAACTCTCTTGCAAATGTAATTTTTTTCCTACATAAAAGGCCTTTCTTTCTCCCTAAATTTGGTGCATTGATTTTCTTTTCGGAACTCACAGCCACATGAACTGAACTTTCCGCATTGGCAACACTGCTGCTCCAAAATCCAATTGCACTCCCAGCTGCGGCATCTCGTTGTTACCGAAGCAGTATCTATTTATCTACTTCTAATTTCTTGCTTTCTAACTGCTAGGTTGGCAGGAGCTGGGATAGAGAAAGCCTAAAACAATTTTTCCAACTATTCTAGTCAGATAGAAAATAGTCACTTTCAACAAGCTCGGTAGGTTGAGTGGACTGAGGGAATTTGTGACTGACTAGAGGTCAGCCCATAAATTTCATAGCTGAGAAGAAATTTAAATCCAGATCTCCTAAATCGTACTCCACCATTCTGACAACTATATCAGACACACTGGGTTATTTTTTTCTTTCTATTTCATAGCACATAATTAAGCATAACGGGTTAAAAACACTGAATTGCAGCAGCATAATCTTGTTTTCCACACTTGTGAAACACACCTACTATCAATTGCTCCCACATTAAAGATATCTAACAAATGCTGATTAAGTCCTGTTGGAAGCAAAAATAAACATAAGAGTTTTATCGAAGCAGCACCAAGCTCAACGCTGCAGTCTTGGAGCAGACCTTACTACTCAGGCAAACATGATATCTTTAAAGAAACAAACACTGGCACTGAATCGTGTTACTTTAATGCTAAGCGTTCCCAGCCTGTGAATAATAAAGACACTGTCATCGACATCTGTTGATACCTGAAATTCCTAGATTTCTACACCACAGGAGATGTCACTGGTCCACGTGCTCCAGAGGTGGGGTTCGGTCGACCCTCGATCGCCTGGAGAGGAAGCGCCCCTGAATTTCCCTTTTAGTTTTCTGCTAGATGCCTCTGGCAGAGAAGATAACAGACCGAGGAAATTACTGCGAGAAAAATAAAAAGGATTTTATTTCACTGTGCACCAAGATATCAATGAACAAAATATTTCCTCACAGGAACCCCCTTCGAACAGTGAAGGATCAGGTACAGAACAAGTTTGGACCAGGGATATTTATACAGTACAGTACATGCAAAATACAGGGAGAGAAAGAGGGGCTTGCTGTAGATCCCACGTGGGGCAGAGGGGCATCACATAAAACATCAATAACAAATGGTTACAAATTTTTGAGCCATTCAAGGATGGTCGAAAGTCTACCAGTGTCCAAAAACTTAAGTCCGTGTCAAAGACCCAGCACCAGGGTGGATGCCTGCAAAAGTTCACAATCTCCTGAGAGAGGATCAAGCTTCTTGTTTGTTATGCCTTGGGGCATGACCAGGAATGTCACACAAGAGATAAAATGTAGCAGTAATTGTCTTTTGTAAGAAACCCCTTCCAGAACTATCCTAAATTAGTCCATGATAATCTTGATCTGGTTTATCCTATTACCATCCCTAGTGTCAGAACATCTGTGGGGTTATAAACCATTTGACATATAGACTTCACAGCAACCTTCTGGGACAAACCAGCTTCAAACAGAAAACCAGCTTTTCATGAGCTTATAAACATCTTAATTGTGTAAGTGTTCCTTTGCATATGAGTGCATCTCCCACCCATCCCCAAACAGGTCTCTGTCCCGCTCAGCATACAGTATAATGGAATCTCAGCAGGGAGTCCTTAACGGACTTCCAGAGGGGATTAACCCTTTATCAGCCTGCAGGCAGGAACACAGGCTAACTCTGTTAGGTATTCTTTCTTTATGAAATTACTAGCTGATTACCCGGCTTCACTCGGGTTTTTCTTTTCTTTAACATAGGCCAGCCTTTCCCTTTTGGAAACTTCGTGGGGTGAGCCTTGGCACTCCAGCTGTTCTTGAACTTCAATTCCCAGAAGCCCTGATCAGCAGGAGTGCTTACTTGGGTTTCTGGTAATTGAAGTCCAAAAACACCTGGAGTTTCAAGGTGTGTCATTATGACTATAAAGGTATCGCCTCCCTCCTGCATTTATTTTGTGTATGGATCACATGGCTGTCTTTGTTTATAAGTGAGATATGTTATTATAAATCATGGTGGTTATTTGTAGTTAATTGTTTGAGCTACAGTGGGCTTAATTTAGCATTTAATTACAAACTGAATCCAAAATGCTACCAACAATGTATTTGGTAATATTATCCGGGGCAGGAGACTTCTGAGGAGCTCCTCTGTTTGCTTGTTTAATGGATTTCTGTACCACCCATCTGAGTCTCATTCCCACTGTAGGCAGTTTACATGGTTACTTAAAACTCATATATACTGAGTAAATAAAACACAAATCCTAACCTGGCAGTAAAAAACAGCAATGACTATCAATAAAATCTTAAACCACCACCTCCTAAAAGAAAAGCATGTCTGGAGAATTAAATAAAATTTAAGATAATACTAAGATTACAGACAAAGTAACTGGCTTCAAGGAGCAGATCTTTGAAGAATTCCAATAATGTAATTGTTTCAAGTTATTTTCTGAGTATATCCTGGGATGGATATATTCAGCAGACATTTCTTTTCTCTCTCTCTCTCTCTCTCTCTCTCTCTCTCTCTCTCCTCCCCACTTTCAGTATGGCCATGTTCTTGCCCTGCCTATCATATCAAAGGAAGATTCCCTAGACCATACTGCAGAGTCACCTCCTGTTAAAAGAAGGTGGCAAACACTGATCTTGAAAGAGTGTAATTGTACTGAACAAGATGAATAGGAGGGAAGACATGCTTAAATTATCCCTTCTTATTCTGTCCTTGTTTACTTTACTTCTTCATGTGACATATCCGTTCAGGATATTGACTATCACCATGGCGATAGTCTTCCTGTTCTTAATTCCTCAGACATGCCACACTGGTCTCTCGGGTTCTTCAGCCATGAAGTCCGTCTACGTCCAGGGCCTCTCTTCCCAAGGATCTTTCCTTGCAGAACAAGTTGGAGGATTCTATATGTTGTTCCTCATGACATGGCCAAGGTATTGGAGCTTGCCTTGCTTAATGATCTTAAAACAGTTCTTGTTCTTTATCAATCAGGCGTAACACTTCTACATTAGTCACATGGTCAGCCCATGATATCCTTAGCAGCTGTCTGTAGATCCCCATTTCAGAAGCTTCGATTCTCTTTTCACATGCTTTAGTCCAGTGATGGCGAAACTTGGCACTCCAGGTGTTCTTGGACTGCAATTCCCAAAAGCCAAGTCAGCACTCCTGCGATCAGGGCTTCTGGGAACTGAAGTTCCAGAATACCTGGAGTGACAAGGTTCACCATCACTGCTTTAGTCAATGTTCAAGTGGTCTTTTTCTTCTTCTATGTCCAGGTCAAACTTTAAACTGCCAAAATGAAGCCACTTTCTTGGCTTTGTCGTTGGCCAATCTTAAATCCTCAAGGAGTAATGGGCGCAAATGGTGTA
The DNA here is from genome assembly GCA_035047345.1 of Bradypodion ventrale. Taxonomy (NCBI): domain Eukaryota; kingdom Metazoa; phylum Chordata; class Lepidosauria; order Squamata; family Chamaeleonidae; genus Bradypodion; species Bradypodion ventrale. Next base: position 6,159,374 of record JAWDJE010000001.1, on the reverse strand, counting down.
GTACTCAACAGATGGCGAAAACGGTTTGAAATGGTGACTGTTTTGTCTCTAAAGATAATATGGAATGAAATGTATCCGACTTGGCAAAGAGTTGATATAGTTTATTCTTCTTCACAAACGAAAGGCTGTATATACACAAAAATAATGACAAAAAGGGATTCCTCTAGGAGTGATTTTTCATAATTCTTGATAACAAAAATAATTCCTCTACGGGCAAGTATAAATGATTCACTGATACAGCTATAATTTTCAAAGTCGATACCAGTCATTTCGACTTTTCGAATAACTTTTTCTTCGTCAGGAAATCTGCACACAAAAATAATTGTACATAAACATAATGATTAGCATGACAAAGTGATGGAAAGGACTGTTACACATGAATACATGTTGTATAAATAGCGCTGCTATACATCTGATCTGTGACAACAATGCTATATGAAAAAAGGCAAAGGCTTACCAATGTGTAAAAAGGTCTCTTAACGTTGCGTCCTCACCTCCGCTCATTCAATTAGGTGCGTATGGACATTGATAATGGATGTGAGGCAGCTGCCTTTATGCTTAGTGAAAAGTAACTCACGTGTAACCAATTGTTGTAAACTCCCGAAACCAACTACTGTAGCCGCAAAAACTTATGACCTAGACTGTTACCTATAGAAACGCTGCAAGATCGTGCTCCTGATTTAATCCTTTTGGCTACATAGTATCAAAGAAGTGAATAAAAAATGCTTCCCGCTGTCTTAATCTTTTGTTGATATCGCAACTCTCAAATAACCTTGGTCTGACCATTTCTAGTGCTACAAAACGGAAATCACTATCAGAGTGGCATTTTTCCATGTAGTGAGTTACTAATGGTGCATCTGTCACCTGGTGTCTAATTTTGGACCTGTGTTCCTTTCGTTTGTGAAGAAGAATAAACTATATCAACTCTTTGCCAAGTCGGATACATTTCATTCCATATTATCTTTAGAGACAAAACAGTCACCATTTCAAACAATCTTAAATCCTCACCAGTATGCCTGTATATATTTCTGGTAGTAATCGGCAGAACAACAAATGAGCTGGAGTGGCCAGAAGCTACAATTTAAATATGCTGCTTTTGAAGTTTACATTAAAACATTTCTATTTAGGCAATGAACTGGCAAAGGAACTGGGATGTATCAGCGACCATAAGATGGATGGCTTTCTTTCTGCCCCTTTTCGAGTTTGCCTTGCAAGATAGAATTATTTTTTTAGGAAAAGAGTGAAGTGTATTACCTCCATTTTGTAGTAATGCTTCCACATCAAGTATCATACTATCCCATTCTTAGCCTTCTAGTATCTCTGTGTTACAGAATGACTATTCAGGATCTTTATTCAGTAGCAAACGAACAGACAATTGGTGCATTCCATTTACATGTAGATACAGGGTTGGATTAACAATTTTAAGGACAATCCTGGCTGCAACTGGGAACCGCTGCACATACTGGGATCTACGCTGAATATCCTTGACACCGATCTTTGGCCTGAAACTGAATGGCGATCTCATTTTTGTACATTAGTTCATTTATATACTGTACATAGAAAATGCTTGCACTTGTTTAATCTAACCTATTGTTTCCCAATCTTTGGTTTTTGGACTTCAATTCCTGGAAGCCTACAGCATTCTGTGCTCTCCTATGTCTAGACATGCCTGCCACATGTCTATGGAAATGTCTGCAGACACAGACAGCACTGGCTCTTTGGCTATAAACAGAGATGAGCACTGAATCCTAGAACCAGATACTACTGGCTTTCAAGCAAGGATGGCCTCTCCGAAGCCGAGTCAATTCTCCAAAGCACTGATCAGCCAATGTACTGACTTGGGGTTCTGAAAATTGAAGTCTCCCTGTGGGGCCCACATTGGGAACCACGGATCTAACCTGATAAAGAGCTCTGGAAAATTCAAAATGATACACACTATTTTATAACCTTTTGACTCGTCTTATAAGGTACTAGCTAATTATCTGCTTCGCTCGGATTTTTCATTTCTTTAACTTAGGCCAGCCTTTCCCTCTTGGAAACCTCGTGGGGTGTATGTGGGTCAACCCTGCCTCCCTTCCTCCATCTCTCTCTTCCCTCACCCATCCCGCTTCTCCATTGACGGTCACTTACCGCCCTTATCCTTCCCATACATGTGTCCAGCCACCTGGTGAGAGAGTGGCATGCAGCCATTGAGGAGCCCTCGGACCTTCCCTCCCCCCTCGGCTTCGCCCACCATGGCCACCGCCTCCGCCACGGAGACAGGGTGGCCGTTTCTGGAGGGGGGCCAGCCTCCGTGGCTCTTGCGCCCTCCCGACCCTTTCGAGGGCCTCCGTCACCACCATTGTTCCAGCTCGACCAGGCTCCCCATTTGCCTTCCACCTACTGTGAAAACTACAGCTGAGCTCAGAGGGCTACAGCTGAGCTAATCAGATATGTCACAATCTCAACCTACCTGGGACTATGGCATCAGCTCAATTACATCACTGGGAAACACACACATTGTATAGATCAATTGCTTCCCAATTTTTTTGGGGGGTGTTACCCCACTAGGTTTCAAGACTCCCACAGTGCTGATCTCTCCAGCCCAAGGTACGTATGTGCCAAATTTCAGCAGGATTGGTCCAGGGGTGTGGGAGCCTTTAGAGCACATACAAGACCACACCTCTGTTTTATAGATATAGATTTTGATAATATGGCTTTTGGAAACTTAAAAGGAACAGCTGTTCAGGAAAGAGTTGGATGTAGTTTAATGTTACTGTCTCACATTTCTCCATCTGCCTGCTGAAATCTGAAGCTCCATTATGCTCTTTGAGACATCTGTGCTGCTGCTGCTTCTGTGTCTAGGCCAGATGTAAAACTGCCAAAATGAAGGCACCTTTTGGTGAGTTCATTCTGCAGTTCCTTTCACCTGGCCCAGTGTGAGAAAGATTAGCCAGCAGCACAAGGTTGCCATTACTAGGGTGTGCCTGATTGTGGTCCAAAAGTACCACAAATATGAGGAGGCTTTTTCTGTGTACCCCATCTTTGTTTATCATATGTTAAGGATAGGTGTTTACTTTGAAGGAAAAATAACTCCCCTGTTTCAGCAATGATTTGGATTTGGGTCCTGCACCAATATGGTACTGAAATTCCACACAACACAAGCAAGCTCCTGTATTCTTCGTTGGCAGAGCTGTTTATTTCTATGCACAAGGCCATCAGAAACAATAGTGAGCACTGAAATGGGGATAGAAGACCAAAACAGGTGGGCACCTCCAGCTGATTCTCTGTGAAATCAAATGGGATCCATTTAAAGATAAGCTTTAACATAAGCAGTCTTAAATAGGAATGCACCAAACCAAGACACATGACTCCGTGCTTTGCTATTTAAGGCTGCTTATGAGGATCCATATGTTGTCAACACTGATACTGTATATGTGTGGCATGCAAACTATAGTATCAAAACCAATAGAACAAGACAAACAAAGCAGTGAATAAGCAACAATGTTTAAACCTGTCATACTGAAGGAGATTCTTTCCAATTTCTATTCTTTTGACTTAGTAAAATGCTGGAATCTTGAAGAACTTGCTGTTCTAGAATCTAAAACCATAAAGTTCCTTATTGTCTCATTTAAGGGCCATTAGATCCTCATAAATAACTCCAGTAGGTGGTGGGCTATCGATTCAATTTTTCAATTTTTGTATAGTTAGAATGTGCCGAGGTTAACCTGTCTGTTCGGTGGTGTCTCACAGTATAGGCAGAGATGATTATTACCGGTAGTTTATCTACTTACATTTGGCGTAGTTTATATAGATTTGTCTTTTTGATGCTCTGAAGGTCTCTGATATTTTCTGCTCCCTGTAAATGAAGTGTTAATATTTATTTTATTTTGTTAAATTTCTATACCGCCCACTCGACCAAGGCCGACTCAGGGCGGTTCACAATCATAGATAAAACCGATAAAAACCGATAAAAACATACAGAATTAAAAGGGGTGCAGATACCGATGGAACCGTGGGGGAAGGCATACTCCTCTATATCAACCACCCAACGGAAGCCACCCCTCTACCTGCACCCCAAACTTGGCCCGCCAGCCAGGTTTTTAGTTCTATCCTAAAGGGCAACAACTCCGTCTGGAGGCGCAGTTCTACTGGCAGGAGGTTCCAAAGGGCCGGTGCGGACACAGAGAAGGCCCTCCTCCTCGTGCCAGAGAGGCGAGCCCCCCTGGCTGATGGCACAATTAGAGAGCCCCACCGGTCCGCTCTGGTTGGACGGACAGACGTCCTTAGAGCGATGCGGTCACTAAGGTAACCTGGCCCACTACCATATAGGGCTTTAAAGGTCAAAACCAGCACCTTGAATTGCACCCGGAGGCAAACGGGTAACCAGTGCAACTCCCAAAGCAGTGGTGAGGCATGGGCATAACGCCCACACGCCATCACCACCCGGGCTGCAGCATTCTGGACCAGCTGCAGCCTCCGAATGGTTATCAGGGGCAGCCCCATGTAGAGCGCATTACAATAATCTAGTCTGGAGGTCACAAGTGCATGAGTGACCATGAGCAAGGAGTCCCGGTCCAGGAGCGGGCGCAACTGGCAAATCACCCGAAGTTGGGCGAAGGACCTCCTGGCCACAGCTGCCGCCTGTTCTTCTAGCAGCAGCCGCGAATCCAGGAGGACCCCCAAGTTGCGCACCGGGTCAGTCTGGGGCAAGATAGCCCCATCCAAAACCAAAGATGGTAGCTCCCGGGATAGCGCAGGACCCCCTATCCATAGCCACTCAGTCTTGCTAGGATTCAGTTGCAGCCCATTCACCCCCATCCAGACCCCAACAGCCTCCAGACATCTGGAAAGGACTTCGACTGCATCACTGGGGTCCCCACGGGCCGAGATGTACAACTCCGCGTACTGGTGGTACCGCAACCCGTGGGAACGGATGATCTCACCCAGCGGCTTCATGTACATGTTAAATAGGAGAGGAGAGAGTACCGAGCCCTGAGGCACCCCATATTTTAGCGGCCTAGGACTGGATCTCCCACCCTCCAACCACACCGACTGGGTCCGGCCCCTCAGAAATGAGGAAAACTAGGACCACACAGTGCCCTGGATCCCCAATCCTCGGAGCCATTCCAGAAGGATACCGTGGTCAACAGTATCGAAGGCCGCTGAGAGGTCAAGAAGAGCAAGGATGGACGGATGACCGCCATCCCGCTCTCGCCAGAGATCATCAATCAGCGCGACCAATGCAGTCTCAGTACTATATCCAGGTCTGAATCCAGTACCCCCTGCAACTGACGCGCCACTGCCTTTTCCAATACTTTCCCCAAAAAGGGAAGGTTGGAGACAGGTCTGTAGTTGGTTAGGACTACTGGGTCGAGGGATTGCTTCTTCAGTAGGGAGCGCACCAAAGCATGTTTCAACGGTGCAGGAAACATCCCCTCCCGAAAAGACGCATTAATTATAGCCCCGACCCAGCCACCTGTCACCGTCTTAGAGGCTTTTACCAGCCAGGTAGGACAGGGATCCAATGGACAATTAGTGGCGCGAACCGCCGCAAGGAGCCTGTCCTCTTCATCTGGGGCAACTGGCTCAAACTGATCCCAGATAACACTGCAAGACTGTGCACTGGCTTCCCCCGGACCCTCCGCATCCACGGCAGGATTAAACCCGGAGCAAATCCGATCGATTTTCTCCACCAGATGGTCAGCAAAGTCCTCAGCCGAGCCCTGCCAACCAGGCATAGATCCCCCCACCCCCTACCAAGGAGGGACCTGGTCACCCGAAACAGGGTGGCTGGGTGATTATCAGCGGAGGCAATAAGGGTGGTGAAGTATTGCCTCCTCACCACACCCATCACTACTAGGTAGGCCCTAATAGCGGCTCTAGCTAGTGTCCAATCGGAATCGCACTGAGTCTTCACCCAGTGGCACTCAAGGCGTCTCTTTGCCCGTTTGAGCTCCTGCAGATCTTCTGTGTACCACGGGGATGACCTAACTCCACGGGCTTTGAGAGGCCGTAGTGGAGCAATTACATCCAAGGCAGCTGTCATTGTCCCGTACCACAGGTCAACAAGTGCCTCGGGCAAATCTTATCGCCGATCCAGAGGAAAATCCCCCAGTTTCCTCTGGAATCCATCCGGATCCATCAGTTGCCAGGGGCGGGCCATTATTGCTATTTGTTGCTGCTCTTGGCCACTTTCATTAAACAGTGATAGATTAAAAATGGAAAATGAAATGTCTCAGTTTGCTTGATCTACAGCCATTAATCTATATCTATAAAACAGAAATCTATGTTAGTATGTGCTCGAAAGGCTGTCACACCTCTGGACCGATCCCGTTGAAATTTGGCACATACATACTTTGGTATGGCAAGATCAGCACTGTGAGGGTCACAAGCCCCATGGGGGTGTATGCCCCCCAAATTGCATCCCAATTGATCTATACAATATGTGTTTCCCAGTGATGTAATTGGCTGATGTCATAGTCCCTGGTAGGTTGAGATTGTGACATCATCTGACTAGCTCTGCTGTAGCCCTCTGAGCTCAGCTGTAGTTTTCACAGTAGGTGGAAGGCAAATAGGCATGCGAGATCAGCACTGTGGGGGTCACAAGCCCCATGTGGGGGGGGGGTCCCTCCGAGCTCTGGAGCCGCAGAGGCGGCGACCACGGTGGGCGAAGCTGAGGAGGGAGGGAAGGTGCGAGGGCTCATCAATGACTGTATGCCACTCTCTCACCAGGTGGCTGGACACATGTATGGGAAGGATGTGAGAAAAATAAAAAGGATGGGGTGTATGTGGGAAGGATCAAGCAAACTGAGACCTGCACTAATATTCCTAATAAAGTACCCCATAAAGCCCATAAAAATACTACACAAAGTAGTATCGCTTCACAACATAGTAGATATTAAATCCAACTCCTTTCCAATGATTGAAACTGTAGTTTGGTACTTTTTCCTGGAGAATCTCAAGTTGCAAGAATAATGACATAAATAAGGTATGTTATTCTATCAATTTAGACAACCAGTAGGAGTTAGCAGCTGTATTCTACATATGATACTTGGCTTGTTATATATCTGTAAACTTTGTAAACATTATTCAGCATGTCTTTGTGTAGTATTTTTATGGGCTTTATGGGGTAATTTATTAGGATTATTAGTTAGTGCAGTTCTTTAGCCTGAAAACTGAATTAGTTCCTTAGCACGATAAGAGTAAAGTTATAGAGGCATGGAACTTGAGAGAGACAAGGAATGCACTCAAACAAATAAAAATAAATGTATATATCCCATTAGCCTAGAATAAAGGATATGTGTATAGCATGTGTAAACATTATAACAAATTTGTAAATACCTTAATATGTTTCAGCCATGTATTTCTATGGGCTTTATCACTATTATTGGCTTATGCAGTCTTTTTCAAAATACTTGGCACGTTATTATCTTTGTTTTTGTATTTACAGTAAATATTTTTCTGATGAAGAATGTATTCGAAAAAAGTTTCTAATCCGGAGGACTTTTTAACTCTTGAATAAACTCTTTGAAGACAAAAAACTTGTGAATAAACTCTTTGACGACAACGCAGATATTATTATTTATTGAAGATATGACTGCATTCAGTATAAAAATATTGTTGTTGACCCAATATAGCCTCAATTGGTTTTTTCTTCTTTCACTTGATACACACCGGTTGGCCATTTTCTTATTGACTTTTTCAAACTGCCAGGAGCAGGGACAAAGACGGGAGCTCATTCTGTCATGTAGTACTCAGATCTCGAACTGCTGACCTTCCAGTCGTCAAGTTCAGCGTCTTAACCACTTGACCGACTGCAGCCCCTTCACTGCCTTATAGGATCACCTTTTAGAAAATCAAACATTGTGCAAGCTTCTGTGCAGCTCATCATTTTCTTTAATGAGAGTTGAGCAACGGGCTAGCTGTCCGTTACAGCAGTCAACAGGATGCTGAAGTGCTATATAGTGTTTTTTTTTTTACTGAAGCAGAACAGTTGCCAGAACATTCATGTTCTAAGGCAGGTGCTCGCTTTCAAGGCTTTGGGCTTATTATGGCCAGCGGCTCTCCCAGAATTGCTCTGGCCCTGCAATTTCCATTTTACATCTCAAGACACTCTTAAATTATACCCTATAACTCATGTCAGCTAAAAACTAAGTTAACCTCTGGCTCACATACTGCATTGAGCCTTCCTGCTGATGCAGCAGTTCTGAGGAAAGATATTCATGATTACTGTCAACCAGTTTTACTGGTCTTCTGTCGACACTTCAGCTACTGCAGAACCCTGCTGCTACAGGGATATTCTTTCCCCACCTCACTCCTGAAGTGCTACTATAACAGAAAAGCAAAAGAAACTGGAAGACAAACAAATGACATCTACATTAGATCTTGGAATTGTTGTAGATCACAAAGTGAATATAAGCCAACAGTGCAATGTGGCTGCAAAAAAGGCCAATCCAATGCTATTTCAGGCTGCACAAACAGAGGTATAGTTTCCAAATCCCTTAAGGTGATAATCTCCCTCTACTCAGCACTTCTTCTTCTTCTGTCGTATCCGATTTCGAATACTGGCGATCATCATGGCGATCATCCATGAAGACTGTCCTGTGAATATAATGCCATGGCCTTTCATCTGCCTTCTGCATCGCAACATGACCCCCATAACACTGAGTCAGTTCTGCAAGTCACTTTCTGGTCCCACGTCCTTTTGACAGGCAAAGTCCTCTTCCTCCCCAGGCCAGTATTGATGAAGCTGCTGCCTTCTATCAAGTGGGATTTAATCCACTTGGGGACCATCACCCTTCCCTGTGGACCGCCAAGGCTGCTAGTCCTCAGGGTTGTCAGGTTTAGATAAGTGCCGCCTGAAGCTTAGCGTTGAGTCACTGGCAGTATGGTCTACTCTATTACCATCTGAACCAGGGGTGCCCAAACTACAGCCTGCAGACTGGATCCATACTGTCCTTGCCGCTCTTGGAAGTGGAATTTAAATGTGCCATCATATGGGCAAAACGCTGCCGTAAAGCACCAGCGGCTGTCATAAATGCATTTACGACAGCCACGGGTGTATTTTCAGCAGCATTTTGCACAGGCAAGTTTAACTTCTGCTTCCAGTGTGAGGAACCACGTAACCGGCCTGCTCAGCCACGTTACCGGCCCATGGCCCAAAAAGTTTGGGCAACCCTGATCCAAACCATTTATATATTCAAATACACTTTAAGAAGGATGCCAACTCCAGAAGAGGGCAACAATTAGTGGCACTTTTAAAATGCCACAATGTTGTTTTGTCTTTTTTTTAATTTACTCTCTGATATGCATGAAACACAGACTAACATGGCTACCATTTCAAAAATGATCAGGGGACTGGAAAACACAGCCGGTGTCTAGTCATGCCTGCCACATGACCATGGAAACATCTGCAGACGGAGACAGCACTGGATTTTCAGCTATGAAGCAGAGATGAGCACTGAACCCTAGAGTTGGATATGACTCGCTTTCAAGCAAGGGTGACCTTTACCTTTTTAAAATTTCTTGGGCCACTCTTTAAACCACCCTTCCTCCACCTGAGGTCACCCTCCTCCCCTTCACACACACACACACTCATTGAAGTAGACTCACCCTCAAACCCCACAAGAGGATCCCTTGGAAGAAAGTTCTAAGGGGGCCCATGGAACGGCAATGCAGCCCATGGAGCCTCCGTTTCCCTCCGGAAGAAGAAAAGCAGGAGACAGGAAGGGAATTATTTTGCAACGGACAACTCTTCATTTTCTGTCCTCCCTCTCTAAGAATAGCGACTCTATGAAATTATCCCCGTTTCTGGGATTTTTACATGTTTTTTCTTGAACCGGCCAGGACTGCTTTGACCCAGGAAAATCCTGGGAAATTGGGACATATGGCAACTCTAAGCCTGTGTAGCCTTTGGTGAGCTGAACAATCCCAGGATGTCCCCACTAGAAGAAGGGAATGAGAAACCACTTCTGAGTACTCTTTACCTAAGAAAACCTGGAAAGAGTGATCATAAATCAGAATTCACTTGACAGCACATAGTTAGCTTTAGTTAGACTAAGTTACATAGACTTATTTATAGTTACATAGTTTTGTTATTTATTTAGTTACAAAGATTTGCACATTTATTTATTTATACTTACATATCTATTTATCTATGCATTTTGTATCCTACTACAATTAGTATAATGCACTACTCTGGGAACCTTTACAACAAGTAGTTACATCTATACCTATAAACCCAAGGGTTAACCGTTGAAATGTGACAAAGGCTCCCGCACCCATCCACACTATCCCGTACTGAGCCTCCTGCACTCACCCAAACCCGGTAGGGAGGTCACTAAATGTTTGAGAAACGCTCCAATGGGGCAAGAGCCTCACGAACGAGAACAAAGGGAAAGAACTTAAATTCCCAACGTTCTTTGCGCCGCACAGCACCACAGCCAATCAGGCTGAGAGGCGCGAGAAAAAAGAACGTTGGGAAACACGGCGCGGCCAATTAAAATTGAGCCGCAGGAAAAAAAACCACCGCACAAACACAAACCACAAACGCAAAACTACAAGTCCCAGCATCCTGCGTGCCGTGAGCGCGCAGAACGCTGAGAAAGCCGGCGCACAAAAAATAAAATTACAAAATGCAACAGGACCGCAAGTCCCCAGCAGGCAGACTCAGCGCCTCACAGCCTCACAAAACAAAAAGCCACAAAACTCCACCACGAGACACCCGCCGGCCTTCTTTCCCGGAGCAACAGGGAGAAGAGGGACTCCCTCTCCTCCATGCTACACCGCCGAAGACACGGCGAGACCACCACCAGCCTCAAGTAAAGTTGAGCCGGGGTGGGAAAAAACCTAAAAACAGGCAGCAGATCGTCAGGGGAAGCACCCTCCCTGGCGGATGACTGGCTGATGCGTTTGTACTTCCAAATACAAAAGCAGCAGCCAGCAATCCGCAAGGAAAAGCCCCACCCCTTACGGATCACTGTCGGCCCATCGCAGGTTAGGTAAGCCATGAGAAAAAGGAGACAGAGAGGAGAGAACCATCGTTAGGCAGAGAAAGCTCTTCTCTGCCTCCTCCTTCTCCCCCGACATACCTAATGAACCTTCCCAAGAGAAGAACGGGCTCCTCCTCCTTCCCCCCATTGGTGCATCTAAACCAAAAACAAAAACAAACACCAAAATTAATAAAAATAATAGAACAAAAATAAATCAATAATTAAAAAAAATAAACAAAAAAATAAACCACAAAATACACAAACAAAAACATCCACAATAACACAAAACCACATACAAAACACCTAACTACAACATGAAAAAACCACAAATTACACAAACAAACAACAACTAATTACATAAATAAACAACAAAATAAGAAAAATTAAACAAAACCAGACATAACCAAACCAATTAAACAAACCTAAAACTCAACCAAAACAAAAAAGAACAGAAACACCTCCCAGCCCACCACCACAAAAGCAAAACAAAGAAAAACCCCAGAAGAAAACCAGACGACTCACCAGCACATCCTCCCTCCGTGATGACCGGAACAGAAATGAAGAAACAAAGACGACTTACCAGAAGAAGCCCCACCCAGAGGCCAGGAGAGAAAAAACACATGAAACAAAAACAGAACCACTAGCAGCCCCACCTGCAGGGCAGAATAGTAAAAACAACTCAAAAAGACACAACAGCCCCACCTAGAGGCCACAAAAGTAAAAACAAGTCAAAAACAACAACAAATCAAAGGTTTACACAAATCACAAACATATGTCAAAAAAATAAAATAAAAAGATTAATAACATCCTGTGTTGAGTTTTAACTCAAATAAAAACCCAAAACATATAAACACATATAAACACAGTTTAAAAACATGGAATGTAAAAAACATGTACTCTCACATTATTAAAAATATTACCTACGGTACAACTATTAACAAAAAAAAGCTAAAACATTATTTGGTTAAATAAAACAATTTGAAACAATTATATCATCCTTTGTTCTTTTTTTAATCCACAAATAAAACCCCAAAAAAGCTGATCAGTTTATAACAGCCCGGCAATGCCAGGCAAACTATGCTAGTAGTATTATATAGATAAAGTGCAAGTTGAACTCAGTTTTTTTTATATAGTGAGAAAATTCTAACTCTCATAGTTGTCATCGACAGCTACTTATGTCCAAGCATACATTTTTTCCTGAAAATCATTACAGTAATACCTCATACAACGTCCGCTTCATACAATGTCGGATCCATACAACGTCGCCCAATTCTGGGGGAAAAGTTGCCTCACACAACGTTGCCGAATGTTGTATGAGGTATTAGGGTTTTTACCGCAGGAGTTTGGACTTGCAGCTTGGAGGCCCCACGGAGTTCGACCGGCAGCCGGCCGGAGGAGGCGGGGGAAGAAAGAACTCGCCGCACTTGGGCCTCGCCTCTCCACGGCCCCAAAAGCAGCTCCCCAGCTCCAATGGACCCCACCGACGCCGGGGCTGGGAGGCCTCACAGAGTCCGACCGGCAGCCGGCCGGAGGAGGCGGGGAAGAAAGAATTCGCCGGAGGCGAGCCCCAAGTGCGTCGAGTTCTTTCTTTCCCCGCCTCCTCCGGCTGGCTGCTGGTCAAACTCCGTGGGGCCTCCCAGCCCCAGCGTCGGTGGGGTCCGTTGGAGGTGGGGAAAGAAAGAACTCGCCGCACTTGGGGCTCACCTCTCCGCAGCCCCAAAAGCGGCTCCCTGCCTCGAACGGACCCCACCGACACCGGGGCTGGGAGGCCCCACGGAGTTCGACCGGCAGCCGGCCGGAGGAGGCAGGGAAGAAAGAACTCACCGGAGAGGCGAGCTCCAAGTGCGGTGAGTTCTTTCTTTCCCCGCCTCCTCCGGCCGGCTGCCGGTCGAACTCCGTGGGGCCTCCCAGCCCCGGCGTCGGTGGGGTCTGTTGGTGGTGGGGAGCCGCTTTTGGGACCAGCAGCCGGCCGGAGGAGGCAGGGAAGAAAGAACTCACGGCACCTGGGGCTCGCCTCTCTGAGGCCCCAAAAGCGGCTCCCTGCCTTCGGAGATGTAAACCACATTGAGTCTCCCTTTGGGCAGAGAATTGCGGTACAGTATATAAATTAATTATTATTATTATCATCATCATTATCACCCCACCCACCCCCGCTGGTGGAGAAATGCACCCCTCTGGCCCCTCTTAAAGTTCTGTTAGTTTCCTGTGTTTCTTTGACTTTGCCCTGCAGTTTGTGCTGTTACAATGTATCTCTATGGGAACGACGTTATACAAAGCATTGGTGGCAATAATATGGATGTTGTATGAGGCATCGCGGCTAGGATTTTGCATGCCTCATACAAAGTCGGAATTCATACAACGTCCTAAATTGTGGAACCAAGTTTGGACGTTGTATGAGGTATTACTGTATTTCATTATCCATTAATGGATGTGTGTCTAGTGACTCAATAAGCCAATCTTGACATGAAACATGCGACCACACCCATTATACTGAATAAGTAAACGTTCACAGGTAAAGGTAAAGGTTTCCCTTGCCCGAAAGCCAGTCGCATCCGATTCTAGGGTTCAGTGCTCATCTCTGTTTCAAAGCCGAAGAGCCAGCGCTGTGTGCTTCTGCAGACGTTCCCGTGGTCATGTGGCAGTCATGACTAGACACCGGAGCGCACAAAACGCTGTTATCTTCCCACCGAAGTGGTCCCTATTTATCTACTTGCCTAGCAGTTTGAAAGCTCCCAGTTAGGAGATTAAAATACAGTAAAACCCCTACTTATGAAAAAAGTCCGTTCCATAGACTTTTGTTTAAATCAGGTTTTTTAAATGTAACTCGAAGCAAACCCATAGGAAAAATGAAATTTTTATGTAAATCAAAGCAAACCCAAAGGGAAATGAATTTTTACCTAACTCGAAGAAAACCCACAGAAAAAAGAATATGTAACTCGAAGCAAACCCATAGGAAATCGTGTAAATCGGGACATGATTTTAGCACAAAATCATTATGCAAGTCGAATTTTATGTAACTTCGAGGCATATGTAAGTCAGGGTTTTACTGTAAAACTAACTTTTTTTTACACAGAAGAGCATATTTCTTCACTGGGATTATTAATAAAAGAAAGGAGACACCAACAGTTCATAAGTAAAGGTCAATTTAAGGAGGTTTTGGCATCACCCACCAATTATTTAGTCTTATTTCTTTACTAGTATCAAAATAATAATTAGATATTCTGGAAATACTCCCCACCCCCGCAGGCAAAGTACAAAGAGCTGAAAATGCAAAATTATTGAAAAGCAGAGACTGTGGGATTAACCAAAAATAACTATAACCACACACACACACACACCAATTAATTTAGGATTTTTTTAAAAAACAGGCTATTTTTATCATGATGTGGATTTTGCAAAAACTCCACATCCTATTTTGCAAATATTCATCAAGGGAAGCAGTCGAGGGTGTGTCTCTGAGCCTGTGCAAAGGGCTTTCCCCCACCCCCACCCTCTGGGGAGATAAAAATGGATCTTATTTCCATTTAAGGACCTCGAAATCAGGAAAAAAAATAGGGAGATATAGGGAACTGCAGTGGCTCAAGTGCCTAAGATGCTGACTGGGAAGCGGAAGGTCACCAGTTCGATTCCCGAGTACTGCAGGACGGAATGAGCTCCCGTCTCTGTCCCAGCTCCTGCCGACCTACCCGTTTGAAAGCAAGAAATTGCAAGTAGATAAATAGGAACCACTTCGGTGGGAAGGTAACAGCGTTCCGTGCGCTCCGGTGTCTAGTCATGCCTGCCACATGACCATGGAAACGTCTGCAAAAGCAGACAGCGCTGGGCTCTTCGGCTTTGAAACAGAGATGAGCACTGCACCCTAGAGTCGGATACGACTGGCTTTCGAGCAAGGGAAACCTTATATTTCACTCATTTTTAAACGATTTGGGTATTTCCATTTTAAAAAGGCCGACGGGGAAAGAGCAGAAACCCCATTTTAAGGAAAGGAAAACGGAATTCTCGCTCACCTTCGACCACCAATTTTGCTTTTCAACCGTGAAAAAAACTGCCCAAATAAAAGTTCGCCTCACGGCTAGTCGTCGTTATTTCAGCCGGCGGGCCTCGCCTTTTTATACCCCGGCGCCGGCGTTCTCTCAGCAAGCCCCGCCCACCGGCGGCACCGCCTCCGCCTTCTGATTGGCTAAGAGCGAGCCACAACCATCTCTCTCCCCCGCCGCGCCCCCAAGGCAGCGAAGGGGATGAAGCGACGCTGTCAATCAGAAGCGCGGAGGCGGGCTTCTGCCGCCGTTGGCTTGTTCGCGCGGTTGCTGTGGAAACGGCAAGGGTGGGGTGCGGAGGCTCAGGCGCTGGTGGGTTTTCTAGTGGCGCAGTGACGTCAGCCCCGGCGGCTCACGTTACAGGGGAGAGGGGTGACGTCAGGCGCCTCTCGGTTGTTGTGACGTCATATGCGTTTTTTTAAAAAAATATTTTTAACAGAGAAAAACATAAAAAAGTATAACAATAATAACAATAGCAGGGGCACATGAGCCGAATTTATATACATCCTGTGGGAAAATTAAATTATATAACATAAATGATATCTGCAGTGGCTCAAGTGGCTAAGACACTGACTGGGAGGTGGAAGGCCAGCAGTTCGATTCCCGAGTACTGCAGGATGGAATGAGCTCCCGTCTTTGTCCCAGCTCCTGCCAACCTAGTAGTTCGAAAGCAAGATTGCAAGTAGATAAATAGGGACCACTTCGGTGGGAACGTAACAGTGTTCCGTGCACTCCGGTGTCTAGTCATGCCTGCCATATGACCACGGAACCGTCTGCAGGAGCAAGATAGTGCTGACTCTTCGGCTTTGAAACAGAGATGAGCACTGAACCCTAGAGTCAGATACGACTGGCTTTCGAGCAAGGGAAACCTTTACTTTTAAATATCTGCTAACGTTCAAAAGAAGAAAGGGGGAAAGGAAAAAAGATCAAAAATACAGAAAAAAACACCAATATTTATTTATTCTAAAAAAACCTAGTTTATTATAAAAAAATAAAAGGAAAAAAAAGAGAGAAACAATGTTACATTTTTTTAAAAAAGAGGGCTTTTGTGAGGCATGAGATTTTATTTGGGGCGGTCCAAAGAGAAATGGAAATTGCAGGGGTGGTTAAAGGTAAATAACACACTTAGTTACAAATCACAATTTGCATTAAATTACAATCTGCATTTTTGAGTTGCAAAGTGAATTTAAAAAATTAAAACAAGTTTTATTGTAAAACTTCTGTCCAGAATTCCTGTACGATTCCCCACCCTGCCTTTTTTTAAGGAGGAAAAAAGAGGGCAGAAATGGAAAACCAAAAAGAATTATTACCCTCAGGGGATGTTGCTGGGGGCAAAATAGTCTTTCTGTAATAAACTTGAATTGCATGTGACATCAGAACTAGGTTAAGAGGCTGAACTTGATGGCAGGTCAGCAGTTCGACACCCGAGTAGTGCACAATGAAATGAGCTCCCGCCTCTCTCCCAGCTCATGCCAACGCACAGTAAACCCCTTTGTGTGGATTCACAGAGACTTGGGCTTCTGGGAAGTGCCAAGGTTCATCATCACGGTTCTAGACTAATATGTGATTTTCTATGTTTAAAATGATGCAGACTTTCTTTTATTCTTTGTTTTCCTTCCCCCAGAAGAGTTGTTGATAGAGGATTCTCTTGTTTGCAGAAGGCATATTGGGCCAGCCTCACCTGGAACATGATGTCCTGGAATTTCAATGTGCAAAGGAAAGCCAAGAAACATTTCATTCCATTTCGGAAAACCAAACACCAAGTTGTCTGGGCCAAGAGCCAAGCAAATAGAAAGCCACTTAATCGGCTGGAAGAAGAAGGGAGAATTGTTCCCATTTTAAAGAAAAGACCTAACACAAAGAGATATTTTCTTCATCCCGCCTCTCAAAACCAAAAAGATGTAATTGTAGGTAATATAACCCTCATGAGGACTGCAGTGGTGTAGTGGTTAAGGAGCTGAGCTTGACAACTAGAAGGTTGGCAGGTCAGCAGTTCGAGACCCAAGTGCTACACAACAGAGTGAGCTGCCTTCTCTGTCCCAGGTCCTGCCAACCTACCAGTTCGAAAGCAAGGAATTACAAGTCGATAAATAGATACCACTTTGGCTGGAAAGGTAACAGTTTTCAATTCACTCCGGTGTTGAGGCATGCCTGCCACATGTCCATGGAAATGCCTGCAGACACAGACAGCACTGGTTCTTTGGCTATAAACGGAAATGAGCACCGCCCCTAGATTTGGATATGACTGGCGTTCGAGCAAGGGTGACCTTTAAAAGATAAAGGTCAGCCTTGCTCGAAAGCCAGTCGTATCTGAGTTTATAGTTCAGTGCTCATCTGTTTATAGCCAAAGAGCCAGCGCTATGTTTGCAGATGTTTCCTTATGCAGTAAAACCCGACTTACAAATGCCTCGAGCTACATAAAATTTGACTTTCATAATGATTTTGTGCTAAAACCATGTCCCGATTTACACAATTTCTTATGGGTTTGCTTCGAGTTACATAAATATTCTTTTTCCTATGGGTTTGCTTCGAGTTACATAAAAATTAATTTTTTCCTATGGGTTTGCTTTGAGTCATAAGAACATAAGAACAGCCTTGCTGGAACAGGCCACAGGAGCCCATGATCCAGTCCAGCATTCTGTCTCACACAGTGGCTCACCATTTGCTTCAGGGGATTCCCAAGCAGATGCCTTCACCTGCTTAGGATTCCCTGGAAATGGCATTGAGAGATATCTTGCCTATCTCTCCAACCCAGAGGTTGTCCTTAGGCATCCATAATTATAGCCATTGATACCCTTGTCCTCCATGAACTTGTCTAATCCTTTCTTAAAGCTGTCAAGACTGACAGCTGTCACCACTTCTTCTGGCAGGGAGTTCCATAGACCAGGGATCCTCTGGGTGAAAAAGTACTTTCTCTTATTTGTTTGAGAACTAGTACCCAAAGGTTTCATGGAGTGCCTCCTAGTTCTAGTGTTATGCGATAGGGAAAACAGTTTTTCCTTATATCTACTTTGTCCACACGGTGCATGATTTTATAAACTTCAATCAGGTCACCTCTTAGACGTCGTCGTTCAAGAGTGAAAAGGCCCAACTGTTGCAGCCTCAGATGGTAAGGAAGGTGTTCCAGTCCCCTAATCATTCTGGTTGCCCTCCTCTGTACTTTCTCCAACTCCATAATATCCTTCTGGAGGTATGGCGACCAGAACTGTACACAATATTCCAGATGGGGCCTCACCATAGATTTACGCAAAAAATAATTTGTAGTAAAAATAAATTTGTCCTATGGGTTTGCTTCAAGTTACATAAAAAATCGATTTAAGCAAAAGCCTACGGAACTGACTTTTTTTCATACGTAGGGTTTTTACTGCATACATTTATCTTGGTATCTCTGAGTATTAGAAATAGGTTTCAAGGTCCCGTTTGTGTGAGTTTTTGAGACAGTGAAAAGATTCTTGGGATGATATTTGTTTAATTTTATTGATCTACAATCTTCCTCCCTCCCCCTAGCACAGTTTACCCGTCTCTCTGGCCAGCAGCTCAATGAGAACTCTTCCTCCCTCCCGCCCAGCACAGAGTTCACCCCACCCCTCTGTTTGGGCACTCGGCCTCTAAAAGGGTCACCATCACTTTGATGTAGGCAGATTGACTGCACACGAGCCGGCAGGCGGACTAAACACTTTATTGTAACATGGTCAATCTGCACATGAGGCAATGGCGGAGCCTTGCCTCCTTATATATGGTACACAGTACATTTGAATTTGGCCTGGAGGCACCTATTGGTTACAGTCTAGGTGACATCCTTCTGACGTAATGCATACCTGACATTGTTTCACCTGTGGTGGGAAGGTTTCCCGCGTTAGTTACTCATTGGGTGAATTGGAGCCACGTGAGCTCCGTCAGCTGTGCTAATGGCGAGCAGCTGAACTGCATGTATACACAACAATCACTGACTTATGCCATTAAAAATATTATTTTTAAAATGGAAATAATTGCTAGCCAAGGCAGTGAAGAAAGGATTGGATTTCGTTCCTCGTGTGTGTGTGTTTTTTGAAAGAAAGAAGGCTGGGAAATGTGGCCCTTCAAAGGAAATGTTTCAAATGGGACTCGGCTGTGAAGCTGCCGAGTTGAAATTTATTTGCTAATCAATATGATTCGGGTGCAGAGGAATTGGGTGTAGCTTGTGCAGTGTAGAGCGTTGCCGGCCTTCTTTTGAAGTTTGTGGTTTTGCACAACAGCATCTGTAGCGTACGCATATGGTTCACACTTGAAAATAAAGTTCTTTGCCCTTGTCTGATCCATATGTCGACACTCTTTTTGCTCCTGAAACCCTAGAAGTAGGATCTGATCGGCAACACCCACTTCAAGATCTTTTACTCCCTTGATTCAGGTTCCTTTGTTTTAATCCAGTGTTGTGAGAGCTGGACCATTAGGAAATCTGAGCGCAGAAGAATAGGCGCCTTAGAAATGTGGTGTTGGAGGAGTTTTGAGAGTCCCCTGGACAGCAAAGAAAACAAATAGGTCGATCTTAGAAGAAATCAACCCTGACTGCTCATTGGAAGGTCAAATAGTAAAGATGAAGATGAAGTAATTTGGACATCAAATGAGAAGGGAGGATTCACTTGAGAAGGCCTTGATGCTGGGAAAGGTGCAGGGCAAAAGAAGAAGGGGCGGCCAAAAATGAGATGGCTGGATGGTATTGTAGACGCAATGGGCACAGGGTTGGGTGGGTTGAGAAGGTGGAGGACAGGGGTGCCTGGCGGTCAATGGTCCATTGGGTCGCAAAGGGTCGGAACAACAAAAAAGATGAGCCAGCACGGACCAAATGCAGGACCAATGGTCAAGTGGGGGCAGCTGGCGGACAACAACACATGGTGTAAATGTGAAGAGACACAGAATCTGTCTCATTTACTGGTCTGATTGCTGCCAGAGGCATGCACCGATGAGAACTTAAATTTGGCCAACAACAAAGCCAAGAAAGTGGCTTCATTTTGGGTTTGATCGGGACACCAAAGGAGACGACTCCTTTAATGTTATTCTTTGTGTTGTTTGCCTGATGCATCGCTGCCTCTCTTTTAATCTCACATCTTTTAGCTCCTACTTCTTGCTCATAATATCCTCTCCTCCCATGGACCGCCTCTGCGGGAGTGTTTGTAAACTGGAAGGCACGGCTGATCTCACAGTATCTTGTTTAGTCATTAAGGAGCTCCCAGACTAGTTATTTCTGCTGCAACATCACTTCTTCTGTGTAATTAGTGTAATGAGGCGTTGGGAAAACAAACAAACAAAAAAAGACGAGGTTGTAATTATGTTCTGCAACAGGCACTTGGTCCCACAATCTCTTTCCTGCTGTTGCAAGCTATGTTTCTCTCCCTGAAATAAAACATTTAGATTATTTTCTGTGACTTCCAGTTGGTTAAATAATAGGGGGTTCCCTAGGGACTGTGGTGGCTTAGTGGTAAAGATTCTGACCTTGACGACTGGAAGGTCGGCAGGTCAGCAGTTCACGACCCGAGTACTGCATGACAGAGTGAGCTCCTGTCTGTCTCAGCTCCTTCCAACTAAGCAGTTTGAATGCAAGAAATTGCAAGTAGATACATAGGTACCACTTCAGTAGCAAACAGTGTTCTGTGCACTCCGGCATTTAATCATCCCTGCCATATGACCAGGGAAACGTCTGCAGATGCAGACAGCACTAGCTCTTGGGCTACAAGCAGAGCTGAGCACCGAACTCTAGAGTCTGTTATGACTGGCTTTCAAGGAAGAGGGACCTTTACCTTACTAACCATTTACAACTCAACAGAACCAAACCTCACAGTAATAAATCTGAATAACCAGGGATGTTCTGCTATTACCAGTTGTAAAAAGCCATACTGATTTGTAAACGTACTTGTTTTACTAACCAACCATTGTGTACCTCGGTACCTGATGTGTATAAATTGATGCTATGAAGTCTCACCCTTATGTCTGACAAAGTGGACTTGATCCACGAAAGCTAACATTATATCATTTACTGGTCTGACAATTACTCCTGGAAAGATGTACAAATGAGGACTTAAATTTGGCCAACAGCGCCAAGAAAGTAGCTTCATTTTTGCAGTCCAAAATTTGGTCTAGATACCAAAGAAGCATCAGCCATCAACTTTCTAAATGAGCTCTGCTTCTAATGATGAGTGATTATCATCAGGTGGGGCTGTGGTGGCTCAGTGGTTAAGAAGCTCGTCTTGTTAGCTGGAAGGCTGGCAAGTCAGCAGTTCGAGACCTGGGTAGTGCATGACAGATTGAGCGCCCATCTCTGTCCCAGCTCTTGGGGACATGAAAGGATCCTCATTTGGGTGCTCCCTGAGCGGAGTTTCTTCTGCAAAAATCCTTTCAACCCAGAAAATGTTTGACACAAAATTATTATTATCATCAAGTGTGGCCCTTAGATTCTGCTTTGGAATGCTTAGGTTAAAATACTTAAGCTGTTTTGTTGGGCAGTGTGTTGTCTTTCTTTGTGTCAGATGCACCACCAGCATATAATAACATAAAAAGCTAAAATTAATACATCTAAAAACAAAACAGAATTTCTGGCCTTTCCTGGTCTCCATCTCCCGTTCAAGCTGAGTGGCCGCCCCCGCACATGAGCAAATGCATGGATTTTCTTACCACTATATTGTTGAGAGGTGTGGTAGTGCAAAGCATTTTGGAGTGTCCTGCTCTTCAATCGGCAATGAAAATGCATTAGCTTTACAAAAGACCTGCTCCTGCTAGACACAAAAGTCGCCAGAACTGGCTTGTTGAATACCCCTCTGCACCAAGACATAACATTTCTCCTTTACCTGTGACTCCTTTTATGAATATTTAATTTTAACATTTTACTGCTGATGTTATGATCAAAAAGCATTATACAACAATACTCTTTCTTAATCTGTACTGCTGCCCTGGGGCCTCCCAGCAAGGCAGAATTATTGTAGAGAAGGGTTTCTCCTGAGGTTTGAGGACCACCCATTTAATCTAAACATGGAACAATAATCCCTCAATCGTTTCACAAAGTATATGAACTCAAAGGACTGCCTAGAAAAATTAAGAGTCAAACAAGGCAGAAGTCTTTAAAAGGTTTTAATTCTGATCATTTTATGCTACACCCGCCAATCGAAAAGCAACCTTTACATTTATTTATTTATTTTTCCTACTGCAGTGTTTCTAAAACAAATCAGCGAACGTCAAACCTCCTTTTTTTCATCTTTTTATCCTTATTAACTTCTCTAACAAAGACTGTGAAACAAATATTAAGGGTTTCATTACAGAAAATGGCAGACATTCTCTGGTTAGCTCATTGCAAAACGAAACACCGAAGCCACGGCAGGCCTGGAGTCAGGGTGGGAACTTTGCTTACCACCTCGTTTGGAATAATCAATAGTTCTCAGCGTGCCACGGTACACGAGAAACAGGGCTGCTTAGCTGCACAAAAGTATTTGCTAATACGATAAGACTTGCCCGTTTCGGAAGGAAAACACCGAGAGGTGAATCTTCTTATGGAAAGGTCCAGGAAAGTTCCACAATGCCAATGTGCTAGCTAAATATCGGGGAGGAAGGGAATATAGACAGCAGTGCAACAGACTGCCACATTCAAGACAACGTTCATCCCCCAAATACAATCAAACTGTAGTTCTCCGTATAAGACACACCATCCAAGTTTCCATCGACTGTAACATGCAAACCATGTTCTTTGCGGCAATCTAAGAAGACATTTGTAGGGTTTGTGTGTGTGTGTGTGTATGTCGCTGTTAAGGTGCAAGCAGTGATACCAACCTTGGCACTCCAGATGTTCTTGAACTTCAACTTCCGGAAGCCCTGATCAGCAGGAGAGCTGACTAGGGTTTCTGGTAATTAAAGTCCAAGAACAGCTGGAGTGTCAAGGTTGGCTCTCATGGGTGTAGAGTCACTCTGTCCAGGTATCCCAGCCATGGCAAAAGGCACCAAGGAGCATTGGGGTGTTGCTAGGGAGCGAAACAAATACAAATCAGAAAGGCTTGATTTTCCAGCAGAGAAGCAAATGATAGCCTATTAGGATGGAATTCCTTTGGCAAGTCAACTGTAAAGTTTTCTACATTCTTTGATAAGATTCAGAGCTCTTAATGGATCACTAGGAGTTGAGATGTAGACCTTCTGAGGATACGCATTACGGTGGAGCTGTTTTCTGGATGAAAACTCTCAGAATGGAACAACAGCCCAAAAGGTAACTTTCCTAAGGTCTATGTAATGGCATCTCCCAGAGTCATTATCAAATTAGTTCTCTATAATTCCCTGGGACAGTGATAGCCAACCTTGGCATTCCAGGCATTCTTGAACTTCAATTCACAGAAGCCCTGATAGGCAGGAGTGCCGACTAGGGCTTCTGGTAATTGAAGTCCAAGAACACGTGGAGTGCCAAGGTTTGCCATCATGGCCCTAGGGACTGAGAGAGAGGGGGTTAATTAAAAGGCATTGCATTCTCCAAGTTTGATAGGAATTATGGAGAACACCAGCCGTATTGTGGCGGCTTCAAGAGTCAAGGTCTCTTTGAAGACATCCATCCATGGGGCCTCTTCGACACAGAGACAGAGAGGACGAACTGATGAGAGTCTTATTCATCTGATCCCAAGTTTGGAAATCCAAAGTGAGCCTTGCCTTTCACTCTAATTATTCTGAGCTTCCAAATGTGCAAAATGCAACCAGCATGCGGTTGACTTCCCATGTTCTACTACAATTGGAACCTAAAGGACCTTTCTCTGGTACTAGCTACGTGAACAAGAACAGATATGACTGGCTGTACACACAAATCAAAAATTACAGTGCACATTTCAACAAAAGACATTAATTGTGAGCAGAAATGAGTTTCCTGTAAGATTGCATCAAATCCTTGTAGATGATATTCTAAAAAAACTAAACCAACTACTTACAGCCTCTTCTTACAGAAAAAGGTCCCCAGGGTACAATCTGCTAAAGGACTGTTACCTGGTCCAAGGAAGAAATGAGGAACCTCCTGGAAGACTTTCTGTTTCAAAAATCCAAGCTAATAATGCTTTCTTAACTGCTAGACTAAAGGCAGCAGCTTCCAAAGCAATGACTGGAGGGGAACTCTACACAGAGTGGAAATAGGTTCAGGAGCGTAGCAGTAAACACGATTAGGCACCCCTAAATGGCCAGAAACATCTCAACTTCCCCAGCTCTGTCAAGTCCTAATGAGACAGGGCACATGTGAGATGTTCAGCTGGACATTAACATCAATTAAGCTAGGCTGCTCCATCAAGCAAAGCTTCACAAGACAACGTTCAGAATGCAACTCGGCATATCTGCAACTTATTGGCACCCGTTAGAAATCAGTGGGAGATTCAATATTCGAGAGAATAAAGGAAAGAAGCAAGAGATACAAGAAACTAAACAATAGCATAAACTTTAGGCCATCCTTTTGTAACAATACTTTTGACGAAACTTTGCTGCTATAGCTGGCTGGGAGATAAAGCTTCATTTCCAAAAGAAGAAGCCTATCAAAGCATGCCATCCTGGCACAATTAGGAAAGACTGGGAATTTTAGCACAAAAAAGCAATGTAGGCTGCAAGGGGGGAGATTACTGAGGACAGGACTCAAAAGGCTACACTGGGATTAACTATTGGGTTTAACTATAAAACCTTCCAAGTATTGGGCAGTGTAATTCTCTGTCGCCTCTAGGAAACTGTTATGTAGCATTCCCAACAGTCTCCTGGAACGTCATTTCCAAGAATTTTTTGTAGTGTCGAAATTCACTTTAAATCTTTAGGGGAATACCAGCAGTAAATACGGAAAGACAGCTCTCAGAACTAAAAATCAGTGCGGTTAATGCTTCAGTAGACAACATTCTCCAAACAAAATATGCAAACAATAAATACGCGCTGCATTGTAGATACTGTATTTACAACCCCTTTTCACAAAATATGCATTTTTTTAAAAAAGCACCCAAAAGATTAGGCAGTGTTCAAACAGTGCAACCGAGATCATGAACCCAACGAGCCAGTGCTAGCTGGCTATCAAAACATATTGAAGACTGGACACCAATCCTGTCGTAACTAATGAAAAATAAGTTCAAAGCAAGATGAGCGTAGACGGAAGGAATCGATTCATTTAACAATGATGATGAACCTTGGCACTCCAGTTGTTCTTGGACTTCAATTCCCAGAAGCCCAAGTCCCTGTGAATCCACACGTACACGCAGTAAACCCATTCATGTGGATTCACAGACTTGGGCTTCTGGGAATTGAAGTCCAAGAACAGCTGCAGTGCCAAGGTTCACCATCATGGATCTAATGCTTGGGGAGGATTGCCTGATTGGTCAGTGGTTCAAAGCATAACTTGGAGACGTTTCTTTTGGATTACAGATCCCAGAATCCCCAGCCAGCATGGCTTCCAGGTTCTGGGAACTATAGTCCAAGACAGTAACTTTTCCAGGGTCTTTGAGTAAAATGTGATGAGCACAAATGGTAGTAAGAGTAAAAGCTCTAAAGCTTTAGGTTCATTGCAAAGAACAGAAATTCCTATTTTATGCCACAGCTTTCAAAAAAAGTGCACAGGCAAAATTAGAAGAGGCTATAAATGTTCCCTACCCACCAACAAAAAATAAATAAAAGGGGCCAAGAATTCATCAGTCTGTCTGGAGTTTGGAGGATCAAGTGTCCTGGCTTTAAGTCAAGAATGCCCAAATGCAAAGCAGGAGGCTCTCTAGTAACAAGAATACAGAGTTTTGAGAAAAATTCCAACCCCTCCCTCCGTACGAATCACAAAACTCGAAGGACTTGGGTTTTTTGTTTGTGTCGAGTACGAATCTACGATAAAAGGGCCGCTTAGCAAGCCAATTCAGTATTTGTGGACACCTGGGCTAGACTTGTTTCCAACCGCACAACATGGCATCAACATAAAAAAATCTGTCCTACCAGTAGCCACACAAGAGCCTACTTTTGCACATCGCTCCTCAAAGGAAGTACTGTACATGGATTTTTTAAGGATTTTGGGGGGGGGGGGGGTGAGATAATCAGCTGATCATATACAACTAGATGTTACCCATTCTAGACTAAGAGTTAAACCCCCAACAACCCAGGGATTTCTAGAGAAGTTCGAGATGTGATTTACTCAGGAAACCTTTGAGTGGGTGCAATCAAAGGAATGACGGAGTCTGTCATTAAATATTCCTCCTCTGTAGTAAGAAACTCGCTTCCCAGAGTTGCCACTCCTGTTAAGACCAGTCATCCAAGATGGAACATGAAAAGGAAAATCTTTGTGGCCGGAAAGTTTCTGGCTGCCCTGATCTGATAGTTGAAATCCCTCCTTTGCTCAACAAACTAAATGTGTTTAGACTTCCACTGTTAAGAAGGGTTTTCTTTTTTTGCTAATTTCATTGGGGTGGGCAGGATCAATTGCTAAGTGGGGATTTCGAAGGAAACTCCATACCATTTTGGGCAACGACAGCCAGTAGTGATTCCAAACTGGGAGGTACTGGGAATGTACTTCAGATTTTAAGCCCTGCTTTTAGAGGAGCTCTCCGTGGTGCTGAATGGCTGAATGTTTGTCACCATCATGAACTCTGGTAAAGTATGGACTAAAGCCCAGAGTTGATTTGTAGTAGGGTACTTCTGAAACGGGAATGGCCAACCCTCACTGACTTTGAGTAAGAAGCAACCATATACTATTGGGAGGGGTGGGGAAGCAATGAAGAGGAATCTAAAGGATGTGAAAATAAAATCCAGTGACCACTTGAAACAGGCTCTCTTTACAAAAGCATTTTGAAATTCTGGTGCAAAGTTCTAAAAAGAGATGATATTTAAACAGGCAAGACAAATGCAGCCTCCTGCCACTAAAATATTTTAGAGGAGGGAAATTCGTGCAAAGATTTCAAGCCACACGGGGAGCAATAATCCAAACATACAAGCCAAGCACACAAGATCATCTTAATGGCTTTGACTCATCCTTGTGAGCTTAGACCACAAAATGCAGCTGTAAGACACACACCAAACATTTGTTGTCTATCTCCAAATGGTGGTTAGGTAATAAACAGGCCTACATAACAGGGTTTAGAAACATTATAGAGCACTGACAGTCAACCTTGGCACTCCAGGTGTTCTTGGATTTCAATTACCAGAAGCCCAAGTCAGCATTACTACTGATCAGGGCTTCTGGGAATTGAAGTCCAAGAACATCTGGAGTCCCAAGGATGGCCGTCACTGTTATACACTATAACTTTTGAGACTCTTCCAGCTAGCACCGGACATGGGATTTTCAGTCATATCCTCAAGATATAATCCTTCTAAGTGCAAATGTTACATGATAGTACATGTGTGTGCACACAAACAGCTTGAGAGATGCCCAGTTGCTTCATAAGCAGACTTATGCTCAATCTGGGCATTTTAGGATCTTAACAGAATGCATCACATTATTGGGGAATATACCCTGCCAGATATTTGAAATACCTCCTGCTGGAAAAGCCCCAGGCAGGCAGCATAACCCAGGTATTTACCAGGTATTTACCAAGTCCTTAGCAAACCCGATTCAGTTTAGCAGGTTAAAAAAAATGGGCCCAGTGTAGAGACTGTGATGACAACCTCCTAAGCTAGGTAACGGTCACTTTAGTGTTCCAGTACTAATAGCCTAAGTATATTTAGATTTATTAGGGTTAAAAGAAAGTACAGTGCTAATTGAACCACTTGCTATTTCTGGTTAACTTCTCATGTCCTTTCTGCCTCATACCCAATGGCTGAGATCCTGCTGCTTAGCCCATTAAGTTGTAACTACCTGTAGGTCAGGACCATGGAATCAGTGGAACTTACAGAGTTGACTCACCAAATCTCTACTGATTCAATGGGCGTACTCTAGCTGCAATGAACTACACGAAGCAACAGGATTTCAGTTAATACATGCAGCTCTTCGGGCACTCCAGTTCGGAAGACAGGACCTGCTATTTTGGTGTGGGTCTCAGGAAAAGCACGTTAACGGAATACATCCATGCGTATCCTGTTTGGTCCCCACAACTGTTCAAACGTGTCAGCAAGAAAGCACAGGATAACTGACTTCCTATCACTCCTGACTGCAGGTGAAAAAAATTGTATCTTCAAATGTTTCCATCACAGCTAGAAGACTTGATATGCCTTACTAGATTTCCATGGGCAACGTTCAAAAGCAGCAGAATCTTCAACCACACAACGCAAAGGGTTGGCATCTCAAGGTGAAGTCTAGCAAAACCGACTTTTTTCCGAACCTATCAGGATGTGAACACAGGACTCAGAATGGAACTGAGCATGACTGCACAATCTCGTGCAGAGCGTGATGGAAAGGAACTATTGAAGATAGGGCAGATAACTAGCCCTTTTGAGGGACACCTTCTACCTTTAAAGGCCACATTGTGAAGTCCATGGACGATGCTACTTTGGCCAGGGACTTATGGCCCAAATAAAACCAACACATGTCATCCAACCACAGTGAGGAGAAAGAGAAATGAAGAAAGGATGCATTTGGGGGATCTTCTCAATCCAAGAAACCTGTCTGGATGAATCAGAAACACAGGAAATATCTATCAAAATCCTGCATGCAACCTTTCTCGCCAAAGCCAAGGCTCTTCAACTATGAATTACAGAGGAAGGGGTTGGTAGCAGAGAAGAGCTACGGCCGGTACCAGGACTGGACGCGCCATTTATTCGAAGAAACTGGCAGAAAGGGGCAGCCTCCTGAATTAAAAGTAAATGGCTGCACCTGTAAACAATAAAGGCAAGGCCACCTTCTTAAGTGGATAGAGGTGGTAACAGCACCACGTGACAAACTTGGAAGCCAACACCTCCCAAAAAAACAAAACAAAAAACAACTTGATTGCACCAAAGGGGGGGGGGGAGCTTGAGCGCATGCAAGTCTTGTGTTTGTGTTTAGTGCTTGGTGGGTAGAGATGACTTGGAGAAGGAACAACCTGAGATCCCAAAACCTTGCAGGATCTCAAGGGGTTTCAGCCATCCCATCCTCTTGGTTGCTGTCGTCTGCCTCCAGCTCCGCCAGCTGCCGCCTCAGCAGGTTGACTTTCACTTGGAGTTCCTTGTTGTACTTGATGATGTTGATCATTTCCTCGTAGGACTCATCCAGGAACTTGGAGGACCGATTCCACCGGAGGAAAACACCTGATGTGGAGAAAGAATCAGCAGATGAGATAAAAACACCCTCTAAGGCAGGGGTCCCCAACCTTTGAGATCTGGACTTCAACTGACAGAAGCCTAAGTCAATTTCCCAAAGCACTAACCAGCCAACTTAGCCTTCTGGGAATTGAAGTCCAAAACTCAAAGGTTGGGGAACACTGGGAAATGGACTAAACCATGGTGCCCAAACTTTTTGGGACGTGGGTCAGTCATGTGGTTACTCCCACCGGAAGCAAAACGCGCCCATGCATGTGCAAAACACTGCCATAAATGCACCGATGGTTGTCGTAAACATATTTACGAAAGCTGCAGGTCCTTTACGATAGCATTTTGCACATGCGCAGGTGCATTTTACTTCTGCTTCCAGGAGCGGTGAGGGCCAAATTACTAGGTGCCACGGGCCCGATCCAGCCGTAGTTTGGCCACCCCTGGTCTAAACATTGGTTAAAGCAATGTGGTAGTTGTCGAAAGTTATCAAAGTGTGAAGAATTGGTAATACAGGTGGAACAAAAATAATTAACACGGAAGGGGTTAGTAAGCAAAATATACAAAATATCATTGGGATTTGAAGGTGAACAAGCCCTAAGAGTAAGATGGGAAACCGATCTAGGAGGTAAAATTAAAGAGAAGGAATGAGCAAGAATATGGAAACAGAGAATTAGGAAAAATATGTCCGTTAGAAATAAAGAGAATTGTTACCAAACAATTTGGAGATGGTATACGACTCCGGTGCAGTTACGTTATTATGAATCAAAATATTCAAAAGATTGTTGGAGGTTTAAAAAAAGAAATTGAGAAATATTTTCATTTATGATGGGAGTGTAAGAATGTGAAGAAAATATGGGAAATGGGGTTTTTTGGGGATCAATAAAATATTATCTGGAGATGTGTCTTAAAATAGCATTATTAACGGATTTTGGAAAAAATGCAGCTAGAACAGAATAAGAGATGATTGTATTTAAAAAAAAACTAGCAACAACAGCAACCACAATAAAAACATTGACAATTACATAATCCAATATATGCACCCCACCACCCATGGGACCTTATAAACCAGAGATGCCCAAATTTTTCACGCCACGGCCTGACCACGTCCCCCCAGACAGCTGAGTGGGCTGGTCATGTGGTTCCTCCAGGTGGTGGGTGAATTCACTGTGCATTTTTGGGCGTTTTTTTTCCGCGTCTGCAATTTCTCATGGTGGTGGGAGCAACGGTGGCACATTTTTGATACATTTTCACAGCGTTTCTAATGCTATTTTGTGACTTCCAGCAGTGGCAGGTCACTTCCAGTGTCGGCGGCAATCCGGCCTACAGGCCGTAGATTGGGCACCCCTGTTATAAACCTTCAACCTATTACCAATGTATAACATTTAATTTGATATATTTTCCCTCTCTTTCCAAAAAGCTGTGTGTTCTTATTCCTTTTGCTTTTCCTAGGACATTTTGAATACTCGGACTCGTCGGCTGCTACTCGTATTCGAGGACACATTTTCCCTGGAGGTCATTTTCTCACCTGGGGGATGTTTCTCTGGTGACTCCACAAACCGATCCTGGCATGGAACATGTGACCACACACAGTACACAGAAAAGATGGTGGAGGACGTGGTTGGATTTGACCAAGCTTCCGTGCTTGTCGCTTAGCCTCTCCCCAAATCTTTTAAAAATCATTTCTTTTTGTTAACCCCTTCTTTAACATTAATTCACATGTTGAGCCATCATTTATTGGTATATCCCAGAGTCCTTTAAACTGGTCATCCAGGTTCCTTCTTGCCCTTTTTGATGACAGGGGCAGACAATAAACGCACACTGAATTTTCAACAGGGGATCCACATTCACTCGATTGCCACAAAGCCAGCAAGGAAAGGTCTCGTCTCACCTTGAGGACTATAGTGTGACCTCACCTGGCCTATGGCCTGCTTTTTTCAAATACAGGAGTGAGAGTGAGAGACTGTGGCAGTAAAACTGAAGATGTGAGGCAAGAGCATATTTACATGTTATGCCACCTTTAAACACCGCCTGCTACTGCCCTCTAGAGGGAAGAGCCTCAGAGAATACCTGCGCTTCCTAGAGCTGGGGTGCCCAAACTACGGGCCGGGGGCCAGATCCAGCCCCTGACGCCAATTCATCTGGCCCGCAAAGCCCTTGTTGCTCCAAGAAGTGGAAGCAAAACACACCAATTTTACTTCCGCTTCCAGGAGCGATGAGGGCTTCGGGGCTGGATGAATTGGTGTCGGGGGCTGGATCTGGCCCCCGGGCCATAACGACTGGCTCCCTAAACCATGTGACCGGCCCGCGGCACAAAAACGTTTGGACACCCGTCCTAGAGAACAACCTGAGAAGAACCTACCTTCCCAAAGCTGAAGGCTCTGCGGTGCGACGGACGGCCAGATGACGAGGGTGTTGGCCTCAAAGAGAGGGTTCTTGAACCGGCTGAGCTCTTCCGGCCGGTTCACCCAGGACCAGAGGGACAGGGTCTTTTGTGGCACCTTGAGCTTACACCTGACGGAGAGACGGGAAGGTCAGCACAAGCACGGGGGGGGGGGGCACACACAGCTCAGCAGTGTCATCAGCTCCATTTACTAAGTGGTTCTCGAGATTTCTTATACATTTTTTGAAGAACAGAAGTATAGGTGAAACTCAGAAAATTAGAATATCGTGCAAATGTTCATCCAGTTCAGTAATCCAACTTAAAAGGTGAAACCAGCATGGTAACATCCCTCACTTATAGTGTCTTCTTCTTCACGTGCCATATCTGATTCCGAATATTGGTTATCCTCATGGCAATCAGCCATGAAGATTGTCCTGGGAAACATATAATGCAATGGCCTTTCATCTGCCTTCCGCACTGCAGCATGACACCCATAATACCACTGATCCAGTTCTGTGAGTCACTTTCTGATCCTGAGTTGTTTTGGCGCGCAAAGTCCTCCTCAGCCCCAGGCCAGGATGGATGAAGCTGCTGCCCTCCATCAAGATGGATTCAAGTGGGATTTAATCCACTTAAGAACATAAGAACAGCCTTGCTGGAAGAAGCCACAGGAGCCCATCCAGTCCAGCATTCTGTCTCACACAGTGGCTCACCATTTCCTTCAGGGCATTCTCAAGCAGATGCCTTCACCTGGTTAGGATTCCCTGGAAATGGCATTGAGAGATATCCTGCCTATCTCTCCAACCCAGAGGTTGTCCTTAAGTATCCATAATTATAGCCATTGATCCCCTTGTCCTCCATGAACTTGTCTAATTCTTTCTTAAAGCTGTCAAGACTGACAGCTGTCACCACTTCTTCTGGCAGGGAGTTCCATAGACCAGTGATCCTCTGGGTGAAAAAGTACTTTCTCTTATTTGTTTGAGAACTAGCACCCAAAAGTTTCATGGAGTGTCCTCTAGTTCTAGTGTTATGTGATAGGGAAAACAGTTTTTCCTTATCTACTTTGTCCACACCGTGCATGATTTTATAAACTTCAATCAGGTCACCTCTTAGACGCCGTCATTCAAGAGTGAAAAGGCCCAACCGTTGCAGCCTCAGATGGTAAGGAAGGTGTTCCAGTCCTCTAATCATTCTGGTTACCCTCCTCCGCACTTTTCACAGCTCCATAATATCCTTCTGGAGGTATGGCGACCAGAACTGTACACAATATTCCAGATGGGGCCTCACCATAGATTTATAAAGACGCAAAATGACACTTGCTGACTTATTTTCTATACCCTTCCTAATGATTCCTAGCATTGAGTTTGCTTTTTTCACTGCTGAGGCACAATGGGTTGACACCTTCATTGAGCTCTCGTCCACCAGGACACCAAAGTCCCTTTCCTGGTTTGTCGCAGAGAGTTCAGACCCCATCAGTTTATAAATGTAATTGGGGTTCTTTGCCCCAACATGCATCACTCTGCACTTACTAATGTTGAAGCTCATTTGCCACTGTTTTGCCCACTCCCCCAGTGTCAAGAGATCACTCTGGAGCTCCTCACAATCTCTCACGGTTTTCACTACCTGTATAATTTAGTGTCGTCAGCAAATTTGGCTACCTTGCTTTTTACTCCTACCTCTAGATCATTTATGAAGAGGTTGAAAAGCAGGGATCCCAGTACTGAACCTTGGGGGACCCCACTCTTTACTCCCCTCCACTTGGAGAAGTGTCCATTTAGTGCTACCCTCTGTTTCCTGTCCCTTAGCCAGTTGCTGATCCAGGACAAGACCTGTCCCTTTATTCTATGACTGGTAAGTTTATTCAAGAGCCTTTGGTGTGGGACCTTGTCAAAAGTCTTCTGAAAGTCCAGATAAACAATATCAACTGGATCCCCCTTATCCACATGCTTGTTGACACTCTCAAAAAATCCAACAGATTAGTGAGGCATGATTTGCCCTTGTAAAAGCCATGTTGGCTCTCCTTTAGCAGCGCCTTCTCTTCTATGTGCCTATTAATTCTATCTTTTAGGATGGTTTCCATCACTTTACCTGGGACACATGTCAAACTGACAGGTCAGTAATTTCCTGGATCACCCCTGGATCCTTTTTTGAAAATTGGTGTTACATTCGCTACCTTCCAGTCATCAGGCACAAAGCCTGATTTGAGGGAAAGATTATATATTTTGGCTAGGAGATCAGCAATTTCATCTTTAAGTTCCCTGAGAACTCGTGGATGGATGCCATCTGGTCCTGGTGATTTGTTAGGGTTTAGTTTAACAAGATATGCAAGGACCTCCTCCCTGGTTATTCCTGGTTACTTGGGGACCATCACCCTTCCCTGTGGACTTCACCACCCAAGGCCATTAGTCCTCAGGCTGGTCAGGTTAGTTAACTGCTGCCTGACACTCGGCACTGAGACACTGACAGTAGAGTCTACTCTATTACCACAGCAGAATTTTATCAGTGGCAACAATTTTCAGAAATTAAAGACTTTCCCCAACCCATGGCTCCTAAAGGCTTCTCTAAGACTAACGGGATCCCAATTTAGCCATGGAACTTAGTTTGGGAGTGTGTGTCAGAAATCTTTAATGAATTAAGTAATTATATATATATTTATTACATTTTTATATTTATGGTAATTTATGAGTTACTTACTCGGTTGTTTTATTTTCTTTTGTTGTTTGTTTTATTATGTTATTTTGTTATTTGTATGTGCACTGCCCAGAATGGGAAATATCCCCAATGAGTGGCATAAAAATGTAACCAACCAGCCAATCCATTTATACCGCCCATCTGGGATATTTCCCACTCTGGGAGGTGCACAAACAAATAAACAAAATGACATACTAGAACAAACAACAAAATAAAATAAAACAGTACAGCATAGGTTCTGCATAACTTTAATCAGGGAGTATGAAAAAAATGCCAGAGGTATTTAGGAGTCCTCAAACAATGCATAAGTGCAACAGACAAGTCCCAAAACCCCATTTTGGAACAAAGCGTCCCCCTACCTTTCACTTTCGTTGTTGCCCAGGAAGGTCCCAAACTGGGAGGCGTAGGCGTGTTCAAAGAGCATGATGAGGAAGTGAGCATTGAACTCGAAGGAGCAAGGGAACTGGCGTAGGATCTGCCAGACGCAGTCCAGGAACAGCAGGAACACGGGGGCCTCCCACTTCTGCTTGCTGTTCGAATAGGCCGACTGGGCACATCGCTGCTGAAACGGGTGGCCGGCCTGAAATGGGGGGGGGGGGGGCAGGGGGCAACACACAGAAAAGGCTCAATTAGCACGGAAGCTGAGCGCAACGAAAATGAGATGTCTGAGGAAGGTTGCTGGAGTGATGAGAAGGGATGAAATCAGGAATGAGATTATAAAGGAAAGAATTGGAATAGAATACATCTTTAAACGACACACAGAGACAACAAAGTGGTTTGCCCATTTGGACAGAATGTCTTGGAATTCCATACCCTACGAGGCATATGTGGAAAGAGGAGAAGGACAAAGACCACGAGGCAGACTCAGAGGAAGCACTATGGAGTGGTATAGAAGTATAATTGCTAATTGCTGTTGGCTTGTTAAATGTAATGATGTTCTAATTGTGGGCGATCTACAATGTCTATTTCGGCCCCTCCACTCTCTCAAGTTCCTCTTCACAATCCCCTGTGAATCACATGAATGGGTTTACTGCAGATGTGCAGTAAACCCATTTGTGTGGATTCACAGGGGACCGTGAAGAACAGTTACAGGTACGCAACCTGTCAATTACAGCATCCTGGTGGTGCTGGGGTTAAAACTGCTGTACTGAAGGCAATACGTTGTGAGTTCAATCCTGATGGGGATCAAGGATGACTCAACATTCCATCCCTCCAAGGTCGGTAAAATAAGTACTCAGCATGTTGGGGGCAAAATGCTAATTACTTTCTGAACCGCCCAGAGAGTGCTCTAAGCACTAAGGGGTGGTAGATGACTATACAGTGGTACCTCATACAACGATTTTAATCCGTTCCACGGGGCTCGTTGTTGTATGAAACAATTGCTTTGCGATGCATGCATCGTAGAGCGACTTTCCCTATGGGATGCATTGTACAACAATTTTTTTGCTAAGTGGTTTTTCTCATTGAAAAATTGCTGTACGATTTTTTCCATAGGGAAAATTATTATGCGGGATGCCGTTTCCCCCAAAAAACCTCATTGTTATGCAATTTCATTGCTATATGGGGCGATTGTTGTATGAGGTTCCACTTGTAATTACGAATGCTATTTAACCTCAGCGCTTCATATTCTGCCCCAGCCTCCCTTTCAGGTTCAGCTCATTCTTCCACACTCCCCCACCTGCCTCGGAGGCCGTATCCTGCTCTCACCGTCCATGTCCTCAGGCTACCCTACTGCCAGGGTCTCCAGCCAGTTCACTAAGGATACAGCCTCGAGAGCCCTGGCAGTGCAGTGGTTAAACTGCCATCTTGCAACCAAAAGGTTGCGAGATCGATCCTGACCAGGGCTCAAGGTTGACTCAGCCTTCCATCCTTCCGAGATCGGTAAAATGAGTCCCCAGCACTTTGGGGGTATTGCTAATTGTGAACGCCCAGAGAGTGCACTAAACGCTATGGGACGGTATAAATTTAATTTAATCTAATAGATTTATATACCGCCCTATCCAATGGACTCTGGGCGGTATGCACAAGTTAAAAACAATATAAAACAATTAAAAACCCTTAAAAACATAGCAATATTACACACACACACCCGGCTGTGTGTGATTTCTTTGGATTGCCCATTGGAGACAACTGGAGCATCCTCCTGACAGGTCCTCATTTTTAGTATTTTGGCGGATTAAATTAAAAATAAATGCTAAAATGCACACCGAAACAAGTCTCTCACAGGACTCTTAATGCTAAGTTACAAGCATCGGTATTTTCGGCTGACTGTCACAAGTTGGCAATTGCCTCTGACAGGAGGCCAGCGTGTGGGTAAAGGCCGCTGTTTCAAGCTGCTGACTGATCCGCCAAGCAATGTCACGACACATCATTGTTCGAGCGAAGGCGCCAAAGGGAATTTACAGCCGAGTGGAAAAACTGCTGAGCAGGCATTTGGGGGGGGGGGGGGGGGCGCAGCGGAGATTATTGCAGTATTAAGAACACAATGGCCACAAAACTACTACTGATTTCTTTTATTTATTTTTTGGGGGAATAGCAGCCATGTTAGTCTGTGTTTCAAGCATTTCGGAGAATAAACAAAGCAAAAACGCTCTAGCACTTTGAAGACTGCTAACTTTTAATGTTAGCTTTCACGGATCAAGTCTGACTAAGTGGACTTGATCCACGAAAGCTAACATTAAAATATAACAGTCGTCAAAGTGCTGCAGCGTTTTTGATGTTGTTATAATTATAATAATAATTTTGTGTAAGAAATTATTCTGGGTTGAAAGGATTTTTGCTGGTGTATGCCCGAATGAGGCTCCTTTCATGTCCCCAAGATCTTTTCCCACTGAAGTGGTCCCTATTGATCTACTTGCAATTTCTAGCTTTCAATCTGCTAGGATGGCAGGAGCTGGGACAGAGACGGGTGCTCGATCCATCCTGCATTACTGCTGACTTGCAGGCCTTCCAACTGTTTATTCCCTGATATGCTTGATTTCTTTTAGAGAGTGTGCATGTGTGTGCTTTAGGAGGGCAGAACACTGATGACCAAAACCGTTTCAGTTAAGATGTCATGGGTCTGAAGTGCAAAGGAAAGGTAAAGATAAGGTCAAGGTATCCCTTGCTCGAAAGCCAGTCATGTCTGACTCTAGGGTGCAGTGCTCATCTCAGTTTATAGCCAAAAAGCTAGTGCTCTCTGCATCTGCAGACATTTCTATGGTCACATGGCAGGCACGACTTGACACTGGAGAGTACGGAACACTGTTACTTTTCCCACTGAGGTGGCGCCTATTTCTCTACTTGCAATTTCTTGCTTTTGAACTCCTAGGTTGGCAGAAGGTGGGACAGACAACAGGAGCTCACTCCGTCGTGCAGCACTCAGGTCTCAAATTGCTGACCTGCCGACCTTCCAGTCATCAAACTCAGCGTCTTAACCACTAAGCCACTGCAGTCCACTGCAAAGGTAAGAGCAGCTCAACTGGATGAGAATAAAGGTCTAGCATCAGAAACGAGATCTGGGAAACGCCTGGTGTGAAAGCAATTCCCCACTGCTCCATCCAGTTCATGGCCAGTGTGATCCTGATATTCGATCAAGCTAAATATTTTTGGGCTATTATATTTGGGGCTGGGCTATCTTCTTCTTCTTCTTCTTCTTCATCATCATCATCATCAAGTGCCACATCCTCAAGGTGATCATCCATGAAGATTGTCCTGGGAACAATATTTATTTATTTATTTATTATTTAGATTTGTATCCCGCTCAACTCGGCACAGGCCAACTCAGAGCGGCTAACAGCAAGTTAATATAAGTACAATGTAACAGTGTGACAATGCAAAAATAAACAATCAATACACTTACAATACAATTACAATAAATTCCACAATACAATATATCAGTACAACAAGTCAAAAATATCAACAATCAGTATATCAAAAGGACATATCCAAAAAACATATCAATGAGCATATCAACTATACAGTGAAGCCACAGGACATATCAAACAATCTAACCAGTAATAGAAAAAGAGACTTGGAAAATCCAGCTGCAGATGAGGAAGTGGCAGCTCCAGCTTCTTTTGAGCTTCCCACCTGGTGGGGGACCAGAGGAATGGGCGCCGGGCGCAGCAGCCTCCCATCCTGAGACTAATGGAATAGGCCCTGGGAGAGGCTCAAGTTCGGTGTCGTCTGGAGGTGGGGAGCCGCTTTTGGGGCGGCGGAAAGGTGAGCCCCAGGTGTGGCCAGTTCTTTCCTCCCCACCTCCTCCTCTGAATGGCTGCCAGACTGAGCAGCTATTTTCACTCCTCGCCGACTGGCCGAGCCGGGGGAAGGGCGCAGAGTGTCGGCGTCTGGGCTGGCGGCAGCGCTTTTGAGGGCGCGCATCACCCTCAGCTGTTTTCGCTTTCCGCCGACCGGCCGGGCCGGGGGAAAGGCGCAGAGATTCGGTGTCCGGGCTGGCGGCAGCGCTTTTGAGGGCGCACATCGCCCTCAGCTGTTTTCGCTTCCCGCCGACCGGCCGGGCCGGGGGAAGGGCGCAGAGCTTCGGCGTCCGGACTGGCGGCAGCGCTTTTGAGGGCGCGCATCGCCCTCAGCTGTTTTTGCTTCCCGCCGACCGGCCGGGCCGGGGGAAGGGCGCAGAGCTTCGGTGTCCAGGCTGGCGGCAGCGCTTTTGAGGGCGCGCATCGCCCTCAGCTGTTTTTGCTTCCCGCCGACCGGCCGGCCCGGGGGAAGGGCGCAGAGCTTCGGCGTCCAGGCTGGCGGCAGCGCTTTTGAGGGCGCGCATCGCCCTCAGCTGTTTTTGCTTCCCGCCGACCGGCCGGCCCGGGGGAAGGGCGCAGAGCTTCGGCATCCGGGCTGGCGGCAGCGCTTTTGAGGGCGCGCATCGCCCTCAGCTGTTTTCGCTTCCCACCGACCGGCCGGGCCGGGGGAAGGGCGCAGAGCTAATGCACTAGTCTTCCATTTGACCTGCTTAAGAATCTCCTTATCAATCAAGAATGAAGATCTTGAACATTTTTCTCTGGAGGTGGTGGTAAGCAGTGAACTTGCTGTCCTTCGGAGGTTCACTCGCACAAGTCCAAGCAGCCTATCCAAGACCCATTTATTTTGAATGTGGGTCGTCAGAAGGGATTCCTGATAGGGGGTCTCTTTGTGAGTCAGCAACAGGGAACAGGCTCAAGTGGATCGGACCCAGCACAAGCCCAGACAGGTGAGTTCTTACCTGCAACCACTCCCTCTCAATCAGAGCTTCAAAGCCACGTATGGTTCTGCATCTGGGGTCCAGAATAATCTGAGCCAGAGAGGTCACCTGGAGAGTCGAATCAGTGCCTTCTGTCCCATGAACCAAAACTGAGGCTCCCTCCCTGGGGGAAAAAAAAGGAGAGATTTCAGGAAGAGGCAAAAGCTTAGAAGGCCAATACACAAACATGGAGCCTAAGAGTCAAACAAGGAAGTCTACTAGGCAGTGGAATGACCCTAAGACAGGGCAAAGCCTGGCTCCAATCTCTACAGGGCTGTGCAACACAATGGAAATGGCTCTTGGTCTATCACCCGGCCTCCATGATAGTGAACATTGGCACTGTAGCAGCTCTTGAACTTCCAATTCCCAGAATCGTATGGATTCATAGGGACTTGGGCTTCTTGGAATTGAAGTTCAAGAACAGCTAGAGTGCCAAGGTTTGCCATCCCTGCCCTACCATCTCCCTTCGCTCCAATACTCACAGGCCAGACCCCCACTAATGTTCACATAAGATCTGTGCAACTTGCAGCAGCTGACTGACAAAGTGCTGGGGCGCATCTCTGTAGTGAAACTGGGCATGCGACCAGCAAGAAAGAAAGAAAGGGAGGGAGGGAAAGAGTAAGAGAGAGAGAGAGAAAGAAAAGGAGGGAGGGAGCAAGAGAGAGAGAGAATGAAAGAAGGAGCAAGAGAAAGAGGGGAAGGGAAGGAGAGAGAGAAAGAGGGGGAGGAAATAAATGTTCTTCACACTGCTGATTCCTGGATGGAGTCACAGTTACAATTGGAACTTGAGAATCGTAGAGACTCCAATGACAAAGTTCCTCTTCGTTTGAACCACACCTCCCAGAATCCTATGTGCTAGCCATGTGTATTGCCGGTTGGGAGATTCTGGGAGGCGAGTCTCCCAAAGAGCCTGCAGTCCAAATGGACAGAAAGGAACGCCCGCAAACTCCAATTCCACCTGTTGATATGTGAAAAGTGATGCCATTTAGCGCACCTCCTTCAGGAAGGTATTCCTCATACCATCCCACTGAAGGCCATCTCCAAGGAACAGAAAGGAGAAACGTACCTGTCAATGCACTGGGCAGCCAAACAGGCGGTGGTCAGAATCTCCTTGATGTGTGTCAGCCAGTTCGAGGCCTCCAGCTTGCTCAGCCAGCGGTCCATATTATGCGACTGGTCATTGCAGGCCTCCACCAGCTTAATGAGACTCTCCTGCAGAATGTTGTACCTGCCGGGGCAAGGGAAGGACAGAAAGAAGACAAAGGATTACGTCTGTGACTTCTACCAGGAGGAGTATTACGATGATGGAAAAACCCTTTCTGTATTTGCAGAAGTCTCACTGATCAAAGAGTAGGGAATGGTTGCTTGTCTCATAAGCACATGTTGATTCACTAATATCTAAAAAACGGGTGGGGGGAGGAATTCTGGACTACAGAACCCATCAGGCAAACTGGACACTTGGCATGTGGAGTGAATGATTTCTAACAGACTTCTTCTTTGCTTCCTCTTTTACCCCTTTGGCTGTCAAGGGAGATACAAGGTTCTTGCGCTGGCACTTCTAGCAATATTTGGTGTTCTTGTA
The DNA here is from genome assembly GCA_035047345.1 of Bradypodion ventrale. NCBI lineage: Eukaryota > Metazoa > Chordata > Lepidosauria > Squamata > Chamaeleonidae > Bradypodion > Bradypodion ventrale. The sequence goes on along the minus strand of JAWDJE010000001.1, from coordinate 6,118,348 downwards.
ATGTTTCTTTGATGTTGTCTCTCCACCTTCCTCTGAGTCTTCCTTGTGGTCTTTTGTCCTTCTCCTCTTTCCACATATGCTTTGTATGGCAGGGAATCCCAAGACATTCTCTCCAACTGGGCAAACCACTTTATTTGTTGTCTCTGTATGTAGTGCAAGATTGGTTCTGTTCAGATTCTTTCCCTTCTAACCTCATTCCTGATTTTATCCTTTCCAGTCACTCCAGCAGTCTTCCTCAGACATCTCATTTCCGTGGTGACCAATTTGCATTTATGTTTTGTTGTGTAAATGTCTATGTTTGGCACTGGTAACATAAGATGGGAATGAAAGTAATGGATTGCTAGAATTGGGAGAAATATGGTGTGGCCTTGTGCCACAGGACCGCTATGGCAGCCATGAAGGCCATCCTGAATCACTCTGAAAATGGCTCTGGTGAGGTTGCAACAGACCCAGCAAGCCGGAAACTGATTGCTAAAGAAATCCAATGGTTTAATTATCTCAGTTTATTACTGAAGTGTTTTTGTATTGTGACGATTTGATATTTCGTAATTGTAATTGCGATATTTAGGGGGTGGGTGGGTTTGAAATGTTTCTGAAATATTTTTGATATTATCTAACTGTAATTATTTTTTGATACCATGTAATTGGGCTATTTTGTTTCTTTGTTAGCCGCCCAGAGTCGCTCTGCGAGTGGGGCGGCATACAATTTGAACAATTAAGATTAAATTAAATTAAATATGTGCCTAAAAAGCAACTTTAGAAAGATGAGATGAGTTTTAGCCAAGATTCCACAGGAAACCTGAGAAGTAGTACAACAAAAGGACAATTTCACTTGTATTACCCTCTGCAGCAACCCAGCATAAATCCGGATTTGCAAAGGGGTCAAACAAGGCAATTCATTATCACCAAAAACTGTTCTCCACTTGCCTCGAAATGGTGATGCGAAAGTAAAACCAGACTGAGGGTATCACAATAGGTGGTGAGAAATTAAACCATCTGAGGTTTGCTGATGACATTGTCCTGATGAATAATATAACAAATGCTTACAGAGCAGGACAGAAAACCATACCGGTCAACCGCGGCTCCGGCGAATCCGGGACCTGCGCAGACCCGGTTTGCACAGGTCGCGTTGTACGCATGCGCGTGGAGGGCTGCACCACTTGCGTAGCCTACGCAGGCAGCGTAGCCTTCTGCGCATGCATGGAAGGGAGCTACGGAAGTGTAGAGCCCTTCCACGCATGCGTGCAACGCAACCTGCGCAGATGGGCTGCGCAGTGCCTCCTTTCCCTCGCTGCCAAATTACGGGGTTTTGGCAGGGCGGGTCGGGAAATGACGTCAATCGGCGCAGGATTACGGGGTAATCCCGGCCAAATCAGGATGGTTGACAGGTATGCAGAGAACGCACAAAAAGAGGTCCGAAGGTCAACCAAACTGAAACCAAGTTTATGACATCGAAAGAGCTGCCTTGTGATGGAATAAAACTTGGTGAAGAACAAATAGAAGAAATGGAAAGCGACATTTATTTCGGTCAAGCAGTCAGGATGGACAATGATTTAAAAGAAGATATCTCTAGAAGACAGAGAGCTGCATGGGGTAAATTTATTTATTTACTAGCAAAGGTTGCCGGGCTGTTTTAAATGGTGTTGGAAAGTTTTTGTTGTTGTTGTTGTTAATGTTTGTAAAGAAGAGGTTAGTCTATAATTGAAATTTAAAAATTTTTTATTTATACAAATTTTTTTGATGGCCTGTTATAAACTGTGATGAGTTTTGTTTGGTGTTTTGGTTTTGTGGATGAAAAAAGAATAAAGGATGATATACTTTTTCGGGGCCTTTTGTGTGGGGCTATTGTGTCTTTTTGATTTTTTTTTATTATTGTGGGCAGCAAGTGCTGCTGGTAGGGGTTATCTTGTATTTTGACGTTTTTTCTCTCGTGGCCTCTGGGTGGAGCTTCTTCCAGTAAGTAGTCTCTTTCTTTATTCATTTCTTTTCCAGTCGTTGTGGTATGAGGTCGTCTGGTGGTGAGTTGGCTGTTGTTCTTTATTTGGGGGGGTGGTGGTGTTTGGATTTTGTGGTGTTTGGCTGGGTGCTGGGTGTGTTTGGAAATGTTTGTTGTTGTTAACTTTTTTGGTGTTATTTTTGTTTGTTTTTGTGTATTTTTGAATGTTTTTGATTGTTTGTTTTTGTGTTTTTTGGTGTCCTATGATGGGGATCCCCTCTCTGCCGTCTCCCCTGGCTCTGGAAGGCTTTGGGGGACAGACCCCTTTTGTCTCCCCAAACCTTCCAGACTCATGGGACCCATGAGAGGGGATCGAATCCAGGCTACCCTCTGATATTAAAAGGGAAATCTCAATTGGGGATTCCCCTTTAATATCAGTGTGTGTGTGGGGGGTTGTGATCCCCCTCTCCACTGGCTTCCTTGGGTTTGGGAGGGTTGGGTTGAGAGAACTGGTCTGTCTCCCCCACCCTTCCGGACCCAGGAGAGCCATCGAGAGGGGTATTCCCCCCCAACCTCCGTTTTTAAAGAGAAGTAACCGCTTGGTTTCTTCTCTTTAATATGGGGCGTGTGTGTGTGGGGAGGGGAATCCCCTCTCTGCCAGGTCCCCTGGGGTCCAGAGGGTTGGGGAGACAGGCTCCTTTGGTCCCCCCAAACCTTCCAGACTCATGGGACCCAGGAGAGGGGATCGAATCCAGGCTACCCTCTGATATTAAAAGGGAAATCTCAATTGTGGTTTCCCCTTTAATATCAGTGTGTGTGTGGGGGGGGAGGGTTGTGATCCCCCTCTCCGCTGGCTTCCTTGGGTTTGGGAGGGTTGGGTGGACAAAAGGTGTCTGTCTCCCCCACCCTTCCGGACCCAGAAGAGCCATCGGAGATGGGGATTCCCCCCCCCCAACTCCGTTTTTAAAGAGAAGTAACCGCTTGGTTTCTTCTCTTTAAAATGGGGCGTGTGTGTGTTTGGGGAGGGGAATCCCCTATCTGCCGGGTCCCCTGGGGTCAGGAGGGTTGGGGAGACAGGCTCCTTTGGTCCCAACCCTCTCAACCCCAGGGGAGCCAGTAGAGAGGGGGAGCACAACACCCCCGCCCCCCCCCCCCCCCAGTGATATTAAAGGAGCTTAGGAGCTTCAGGCGCCGATGGCGAGGGGGGCTTTGGTTCCCACGGCTTGTCGGACTTGCTCTCCCGGTGTTTTTGTTTTATTTTTTGGGCGCCGGCTTCCTCAGCGTTCTGCGCGCTCATGGCGCACAGGACGCTGGGGCTTGTAGTTATGGGTTTGTGCTTTGTGTTTGTGCTACGTTTTTTTTTAACGGTTTTCTTTTGATTGGCTGTGGCGTGTTTCTGAACGTTCCTTGCGCCGCACCGTGCGAGAGCCTCTCAGCCTGATTGGCTCTGGCGCGGCACGGCACAAGGAATGTTGGGAAATGAAGTTGTTTCCCTTTTTTCGCATTTGTGGGGCTGTTGCCCCACTGCCTGTTTTCTCAATCCTTTGTTGACCTGCGGACCCAGATCGGCCGTTTGCACGAAGGGTGAGTGCAGGCAAGTAGGGCGAGGCATAGCAGCCTATAGCCAGTTCCAACGGTTAACCCTTGGTTTTATAGGTTAAGATTATTTAAAGTTGTATGCTGCCCCCTCGCCCTAGGGCGACTCTGGGCAGCTCATAACAAGCATAAAATATAAAACCATCCTAAAAAATCATTAAAAAGACAGCCCCAATTAATAACCCATAAAAGCCCATTTAAAAAACCGTTAAAAAACCGCTCGCGCTTCCCCTCCTTTGGCCAGTTTGGCGGGAGGGTGGAGAGGCAAGACTGGCTCCAGATGAGGGCGGCCAGCACGGTGTCTATAAGAACTCACCACCACGCTACGGACCCCGGACGCTGCCCTCCCCTCCTCCTCTGGCCGATTCGGTTCGGCTATGGACTTTGCCATTAGGACTTTGCCACCTCCTCCCAGGGTGGAGAGAGGCACAGCTGTTGAGGCTGTTGTGTTCTTCCGCCCTAGTTGGGCTGGAAGCTTGGAAGTCATCCACATCCATTTATTTGGTATTAATGTTTTTTGTGATCTATTTTTCTATGTCCCTTTGGGATTAAATTGTGAAATGTATTATTGAATTGTTTATGTATGAAATGTACTATTGAATTGTACTCGAGTTGTTATTGTATTATTGCGTAAATTTGTATCTTATTTTTGTACCTATTCATATCCTGTATATTATATTTCATATCTTGTAAACTGCTTTGAGTTCCCTTAGGGGAAGTAAAGCGATATAAAAATATAATAATAATAATAATAATAATAATAATAATAATAATAATAATAATAATAATAATAATAATAATAATAATAATAATAATAATAATAATAATAAACCCACCCCTCAGTACAGGAGGGACAATCTATCTTAGACGAGCCAACAGGCAGGGGACACTTCCCCATCAGAAAAGTGTCAGGAAATTCAGAAAAGTGTCAGACATCTTGAAGTCAAAAGCTACACCAGAAACAAAGGCACATTTGTTCAATTCCAAGTCTCGAAAGCAATGACATACAGCAGCGAAATGTGGGCTTTAACAGCTGAAGAAAATGGCTGCAAGTGACACAACGAGCAATGGAGAGATCAATGCTCAGAATCTCACTTCACAATAAAGTGAAAAAATGAGGGTTTCAGGTGAAGATCACTGCTAAAAGATGTAGCAACAGAATACCAGACGAACAAATTAAGGTGGGCTGGCCATGTTGCACGCACAAGTGACAATAGATGGCTCACCACAATTATGAATTGGTATCAGAGAAATCGCAAAAGACCTAGGGTCGTGATGGCGAACCATGACAATCCAGGTGCTCTTGGACTTCAGTTCCCAGAAGCCCTAGTCACTGTGAATGGGCTTACTGCGCATATGTGCAGTAAACCATTTGTGTGGATTCAGAGAGACTTGGGCTTCTGGGAACTGAAGCCCAAAAACACCTGGAGTGCCAAGGTTTGCCATCACGGACCGAGGGTAAGACCACCTCGCAGATGGGAAGATTTTCTCAAGAAAAATATTGGACCAACATGGAGAAGCACTGCCAGGGACAGACGGAGGTTGTGCGGAATGTCGCTGCGGAGATGTCTACTCATACAATGACCTCTGGCTGAATAACGACTCCAAAGTATCCACAGGAAACAACAGGAGAAATGAAATGAAGGAAGGATTTGGGGTCTGAGGACGATCCTTTTCTCCTCCTGCAGAGATCTGAAAACACATCACTGAACCTCCAGCCTTTTGGAAGATACCCACACGGATGTAATTCAAGACCTGATCCCTCTGCAAGGCTGGTGATGTATAACCAGTGAAACAGAAGACAAAAAGCCTGCAGCAAGACACTCTGTGTTTCCACGCACCACTGTGATGTGCACCACCTGGCTTCTGTCATTCGCCTGTTACCTCCCTGCGACATTATCTTATCTGGGCTCTGAGTTGAAAAGGAAGAGAGAAGCAGGAAAATATGTTTGCTTTGCTTTACCACCCTCTCTAGAGTGATAAGAGGGCCTGCGGTGCTTTGCGGGCTAAGACGCTAAACTTGACGACCGGAAGGTCGGCAGGTCAGCAGTTCAAGACCCGAGTACTGCACGACGGAGAGAGTTCCAGCTCTTGCCAACCTAGTAGTTCGAAAACAAGGAATTGCAAGTAGCTAAATAGGTACCACTTTGGTGGGAAGTTAAACTGCATTTCGTGCACTCTGGCGTCTAATCATGCCTGCCACACGTCCATGGAAATGTCTACAGATGCAGGCAGTACTGGCTCTTGAGCTGTAAATAGAGGTGAGCACTGAACCTTAGAGTCAGATACGACTGGCATTCGAGCAAGGGAGAACTTTGACCTTTACAACAGTCAGTAATGACACACCACTGCTTGCACCGCCATGCTTACTGAGGGCAGGCTGCATCCTCTGACTCACCTCTCAATGGACTTGTGAATCCTTCGCCACTGGGGGTAATGGGCCTCCTGCTCAAAGCCTCCCCCTTTGGCCCTGGCTTGCTGGGCGACATTCAAGGCACGGGTGTCAATGATGTAGCCGCGCTTGCCTGCCCGCAGGGTGGCATTGATCAGCTTCTCATCCTCTTTGCAACGTCTCCCATTAGTACCCGTAAGTGGCTGGCTACTACGCATCATCACCTAGAAAGGCCGGGGAGACACCACGGATGCATACTCATGAGGAGGGGAACATGTTCTCAAAATTGGCTGAACAAGTTGAGCAGGAATGAAGAAAAAGCATAGCAATTACCTTCTAGACCAGGGGTGGCCAAACTATGGTCTGTAGGATGGACCCGGCCCACAGTGTCAAATCATTTGGCCCTTGCCGCCCTCACTGCTACCAGAAGTGGAAGTAAAACGCACCCGCACATGCCATAAATGCACCCATGGCTGTCGTAAATACGTTTACGACAGCCGCAGACGTGTTTTACAGTGGGAGGAACCATGTGATTGGCCCACTCAACCATATGACCAGCCCGCAGTGGAAAAAGTTTGGCCACCCCTGTTCTAGACTGCTGCATAGTGCTTAATACACTCTTTGGACAGTTCACAAGAGCATTGGCATTTTGCCACCAACATGCTGGGGACTCGTTTTAGGTGAAGGTAGGCATAAGGCCACAAGGGCTGGCAACAGAAATGACACTACCACGAAATCTTCTTGCTAAAATATCTGAATACAAAATACTAACCGAACGATTTCTAAAATGCCAGAGATGGAAACAGAAGGCAAAGGATAGAACATTTTGGATTTCAGTTGTTTTGCACTTAAATGTATAAGCAACAACAAAACAATATTGGATATTGGATTGGAGAATTCATACTGGAATTCCAATTGGATTAGACAATGATGCCCCCCCCCCCAATATTAGCTGATTCAGTTATCCACAGGGCACTATCTGCAATGTAAAAATATAGGGTTTGCTGCTATCTGCCATTTCAGGTATCCATGGTAGGTCTCAGAACATATCTCTTGCAGATATGGGGTGGGGGGGGTGGGGGGATGAGGAGGTGTACAAACTGTATCACCAAATTTATTCAGTGTGGATACGGGTTATTCATTCGCAGAGTGTCAGGCGGCGGTTAACCAACCTGACAACCTTGAGGACTAAGAGCCTTGGGTGCTGAAGTCCACAGGGAAGGGTGATGGTCCCCAAGTGGATTAAATCCCATTTGAATCCATCTTGATGGAAGGCAGCAGCTTCATCAATACTGGCCTGGAGCCGAGGAGGACTTTGTGTGCTAAAAGGGCTCAGGACCAGAAAGTGACTCGCGGAACTGGATCAATGGTATGAGGGGCATGCTGCGATGCTGAAGGCAGATGAAGGCTACTGTATTATATTCTCAGGACAGTCTTCATGGCTGATCGCCATAAGGATCGCCAATATTTGGATTCCAATACAGCGGAACAATAGGTTAAATTATCTTCTCTCACAGTAATCCAGATCAACAGTTGCCCCATTCCGAATCTGTTCCATCTTCCCTTGAGAATACAAGCAGCAAGACCTTTCTGGACATCGTATGTAAGGCACTTACCAGCTCTCTAAGAAAGCATCTCCCTGTGTTCAAACATCCAACTTACCATCCCGTTTTTCTTGTGGTAGTAGCTGAGGACAGGAAAACGACCACCATGGCGAAACATGGACACTTTCCAAAGAGATTCATCATCAATCGATTTAGGGACGGTAACAATGGGTGGGTAGGAGGGACAGACGGAGAAATCCTTGTTAATGTAGCTCAGTCGCCATTCATTTGTCTAGGGAGAAAGAGAATAGGTTAAGACAGATGGTTTATAAGAGCCATTCATTCTCATTTTCTCCACATGGCTTTTGGAACTTCTTCTCTTCTGATTCTGCATTTACGCAACTTCCGAAGCGTACGTCTTAAGAAACGTCTTCACAATTTGCTCTTCCCTGCCTTTCTGCTTCACTATTTATTAACGGCTGTTGAAAAACTCAAACTGCAAATTCCCCCATGCAAAACCAAAGCTGTTCAGCTATTGCCACAAGTCCGGAGAACAGCACACGGGCAGCCTCAAACTGTTTCATTTCTGCACATCTTTTATAGAAACTCTTTTAGGAGGGAGGTCCTTCTTCCGTGTCTAGGCCAGACGTGAAACTGCCAGAATGAAACCACCTTTTGGTGAGTCCATTCTGCAGTTCCTTTGGCCTGACCTAGTACAAGAAAGTCAGACGGCAACACAAGGTTATCATTACCATTGTACACTGATTGTGGTTCAAAAATAACACAATCTGTCAGGAGGCTCTTTCTCTGTACTCATACCATGAAGACTGTCCTGAGAATATACTGTAGTAACCCTTCACCTACCTTCCACATCGCAGAGGATAGAATTTTAATTCTCTTTCTGTTGCCACTCAATTGTAGAGGAAACCTGAGCTGATTCAAGCTGGAATGTTAACACAACTGAGTTCATAACTCCTGGCCCAATGTCCCAAAGGGCTGGACTCACATCACTGCCTACTTTATGGCTCACAGTGGATGTGAGCTAGAAATATATGCACCTCTAAAGTGAAACAAGAAAAATCTAGGCAAGAAATAATATTTTCATCAGTGACTCAGAATTCACTTTAATCACAAATCCCAAGTCCTTCTACCAGCATAATGCACTCTCTGTTAAGCGGCCCTGCTCTACCTGCCAGATTATCCAGATGTGATCTTTGAATGTGTTTATACTGGACACTCTCCAAATCTGCTGTTCCCCCTCAATATAGAGGGTTTTGGGCACCCACAGCTTGCATGGAATGGAAGCAATTGGACAGTAATTAGAAAAGCCAGGGGACAGGAAGAAGTCGTTCTGTCTTCACTCTTGAACAATGACGTCTAAGAGGTGACCTGATTGAAGTTTATAAAATCATGCACAGTGTGGACAAAGTAGATAAGGGAAAACTGTTTTCCCTATCGCATAACACTAGAACTAGGGGACACTCCATGAAACTTTTGGGTACTAGTTCTCAAACAAATAAGAGAAAGTACTTTTTCACCCAGAGGATTACTGGTCTATGGAACTCCCTGCCGGAAGAAGTGGTGACAGCTGTCAGTCTTGAGAGCTTTAAGAAAGGATTAGACAAGTTCATGGAGGACAAGAGTATCAATGGCTATAATTATGGATACTTAAGGATAACCTCCGGGTTGGAGAGATAGGCAAGATATCTCTCAATGCCATTTCCAGGGAATCCTAAACAGGTGAAGGCATCTGCTTGGGAATAATACCCTGAAGGAAATGGTGAGCCACTGTGTGAGACAGAATGCTGGGCTGGATGGGCTCTTGTGGCCTCTTCCAGCAAGGCTCTTCTTATGTTCTTAAGTCTTTAACAGCTGAAAATTAAATTAACCATCCACACTGTGTACATTAGCTTTGGCACTGAATGTCTCTGCGACACACATCACTGTTAATGAAACAATGCACATAGTGACAGCATGCCTGAAAGCTACACCAGTTGAGAAATGATATCCCCTTGTTGGTATTATTCCACCTAAGATCAGGAGTGAAGTAGCAGCGATCGCTGAGAGAACTAAGCAAGAGAATGACCCTCTACACCAGTGGTTCCCAAAGTGGTCCCCACACCCCACAGGGGACTTCAATTCCCAGAAGCCTAAGTCAGTATATTGGCTGATCAGTGCTTTGAGGAATTGACTTAGGCTTCTGGGAAATGGAGTCCAAGAACCAAAGTTTGGGAAACACTGCTCTACACCCTCTGAATGGTTAGGAGCCTCAAGTCTGCCAGCTCAGATCCAGGAAGAGATTTATGGCAAGAGCAAAATATTCTTGAGGCTACGCAAGAGCAACAGTAAATTAGAGAGATGGAGGAAGTAGCTCACTGGACAAACATTAAAGGAGGAGATGGCTGAGGAACTCAACCTCCCTTACGTCACCTAGAGGACCATGAATAGGCTGAGGGTCCGAGTGTTTAAATGTAAGACCAACATTCTCAAGTGACAAACTACCACTGCCTCTAAAACACCGGTACATCAATATTTAAAATACTCAGATCACCTATTTTCATCCATCAACACTCCGGGCTGTGTCCCCTCAGAGAGACAACCCCACTCGCACTTGAGCTTTACAATGGAAAGGACCTTGCATTGTGGCTTCCAGGGAAGTTTATGCATGACTTACAACTGAACTGAGAAGCTCAAATTCACGCTCGGGCAGGAAGGAGTGCCAGCCGTCTTCAATGACTTCAAACATGGGCCGATAGAAGAAAGGATACATCAAGGTGATGGAGTCCAAAGTGGAGAGTGCCTACAGGAGGAAGGCAAACAAACACACTACATCAGTGGTGCCCAAACTTTTCAGGCTGTGGGCCGGTCACATGGTTCAGGGGGCCGGTCACGTGGTTCCTCCCACCAGAAATGGAAGTTAAACGTGCCTTGCAATCTGTTTTGCAACAGATATGTTTTGCAGCAGGATGAGACAGATTTTAGGCTGCCAATTTCTCTGCTTAAACCAGGGGTGACCAAACTATGGCCAGTGGGCCAGATCTAGACCCCCGACACCAATTCATCCGGCCCACGTCCTCGTCACTCTCGGAAGAGGAAATAACCCCCCCCCCACACACACACACACACACACACACAGGCTGTTTTACATCTGCTTCCGGGAGCGATGAAGGTGGCGTGGGCTGGATGAATTGGCATTGAGGGCCAGATCTGGCCTGTGGGCCGTAGTTTTGGCATCCCTGCACTACATCATCGTAACATGCTGATGGCTCCTTTTGTTCAAAAATCAGTCGACTGGATTCACGTTTCTTCTTCTTCCCTCCTGGGCTGGTGGTTTTGGCAGCCCAGGTTGCTACAAATAACAGTTGGCATTCCACTCTTACTTTGATAACAATTAGCGGTGGCTTAGTGGTTAAGATGCTGAACCTGACAGCTGGAAGTTGGCAGGTCGGGAGCTCGAGCCCCGAGTGCTGCACGATTGAGTGAGCTTCTGTCTCTGTCCCAGCTCCTGCCAGCCTAGCAGCTTGAAAGCAAGAAATTGCAAGTAGATAAATAGGTACCATTTCGGTGGGAAGGTAAACAGCGTGCCATGCTCTCTGGTGTCTAGTCATGCCTGTCACATGTCCACGGAAACGTCTGCAGGTGCAGACAGATCTGGCTCTTTGGCTATAAACTGAGATGAGCACTGAACCCTAGAGTCGGATACGGCTGGCTTTCAAGCAAGGGCGACCTTTACCTTTACCTTCCCCCCCGCCCAGCTTCAGCAGATCGCCTTACCTCAATGGAGCTGGCAATGTTCAAAGACTCTTCCATGCCCGGGATGTCGAGCTGAATAATCCGCAGGTCTTTGCATTTTATCACGATGCTGCCCGTGGTGCCAACAAAACTGCAGCAACACAAAAGAAGACACGGCTGTGGTTAGGGACTATCGTTCGTCCTCTCACACAAAGACCACATGGCTTTTAAGTCTTAGTTTCAAGAGAAAGGAAGGGGAACATAAGAAGAAGAAGCTGTGCAGATGCTAATACATCTGTTTGCATTGCCTTCGTGACACCCAGTAGCACGTGGAACCTAGAACACAAGGATTACTTTGGGTGATTTAACTGCCCCACATAGTGCAGTAGAGCAGGGGTGCCCAATTTTGGGGGGCCACGGGCCAGTCACGTGGTTCAGTGGGCCGGTCACATGGTTCAGTGGGCCGGTCATGTGGTTCATCCCACCGGAAGCAGAAGTAAAATGTGCCTCTTGCAATCTGTTTTGCAAGAGGATGAGATAGATTTTAAACTGTCATTTCCTCTGCTTAAACCAGGGGTGCCCAAACTACAGCTGGTGGGCCAGATACGGCCCCTAATGCCAATTTTTCTGACCCGCGCTGCCTTTGTCACTCCATACAGGTGCATTTTACTTCCAGTTCTGGGTGGTGTGGGCCAGATAAATTAGCATCGGGGCGGATCTGGCCCACAGGCCGTAGTTTGAACATCCCTAAAGTAGAGGGACTGCGGTGGCTATGACGCTGAACTTGATGACTGCAATGTCAACAGGTCAGCAGTTCGAGATCCGAGTGCTGCACAACAGAGTGAGCTCCCATCTCTGTCCCAGCTCCTGCCAACCTAGCAATTCAAAAACAAGAAATTGCAAGTAGATAAATAGGTACCACTTTGGTGGGAGGGTAAACAGCGTTCCGTGCACTCCGGTGTCTAGTTATGCCTGCCACGTGTCTACGGAAACGTCTGCAGACAGTGCTGGCATTTGAGCTGTAAGCAGAGTCGAACACTGAACCCTAGAGTCGGATATGACTGGCGTCTGGGAATTGAAGTCCAAAATCCAAAGGTTGGAAAGCACTGGTTTAATGCATTAGAAACAGAGAAAGTGAAGTGGGCTTACAAACAGCAAAGTGGATCACGGCTGTCTGTCAGGTTAAGCTCAACCTGCAAGGATTACAGACAGTCAGACATGCAATAAATGATCAGGGTTTTCACGGCGAGGGAAATGCTAAGTCACTGGTGCAGATATTGTTAAATGAGCGAGAATGGATGAGGTCAGTCAGGGATTTGGGGATTACGTTATGCACAGTCAGGCCAAAATGGCTTGAGCGGGAAAGCCTCTTAAAGGTTGCCTCCACAGACATACTCTTTTCTTCAGAAGAAAACATGTTTCCCCTCTGAAACAGAAAATGTACACGTTAGAACAGGAATTCTCAACCTTTTACTTCCACTTCTGGGCGGTGTGGGCCGGATAAATTAGCATTGGAGGCGGATCTGGCCCACAGGCCGTAGTTTGAACACCCCTAAAGTAGAGGGACTGCGGTGGCTTAGTGGTTAAGACAATGAACTTGCCGACTGCAATGTCAACAGGTCAGCAGTTTGAGATCTGAGTACTGCACAACAGAGTGAGCTTCCATCAATGTTCCACGTTAGAACAGGGATTCTCAACCTTTTAAAGCCAGTGGTCGGGTCACACTCCCTCAGACAGTTTCGGGGGGGGGGGGGGGGCGGACGGCCATTTTGCCCTTTCTCCACATGGCAGTGGGGGGAGGCACATGAAATGGTGCCGTGGGTCAGATCCAGTCCATGGGCCGCAGGTTGAGAATCCCTGCATTGGAAGGAATACCTGCAGTTGGATGGCTCCCAGTTTCACCATGAAATGTGTGGATCGATGCCTAAGGTTTACTGGTGGTGAAGTAGTTAAACTGCTATACTGCAACCAAAAGGTTGGGAGTCCGATCCTGACCAGGGATCAAGGTTGACTCAGCCTTCCATCCTTCCGAGGTTGGTAAAATGAGTACCCAACATGTTGGGGACAAAATGCTAATTAACTTGTGAACTGCCCAGAGAGTGCATTAAGTGCTATGGGGTGGTATAGAAGTGTGGATTGCTTTGCTTTGCAAGGGTGTCTAATGATCTTTTTGCAGAAGGTACATATTGAACTCAGCTGGCTGAATAGCCCAGTGACGTAGGTATCTGGTTCCAGAGCAAGAGGTTGGGAGATCGATTCCCCACTGTGCCTCATGAGAAGAGCCACTTCTGGAGTGCCAAGGTTGGCCATCACTGACCTAGCTGTTTGAAAGCAAGTAGATAAATAGGTACCGCTTCAACAGGAAAGGTAACAGTGTTCCATGCGCTCCCATGCCTAGTCATGCCTGCCACATGACCACGGGAATGTCTGTACAAACATACAGCACTGCCTTTGGATGTAAACAGAGATGAGAACCACAACCTAGAGTCGTATTTGCTGTTGTTCAGTCGCACAGTCGATTCCGACCCTTTGCAACCCTATGGACCATTTTCCTCCAGGCGCCTCTGTCCTCCACTATCCTCCTCAGCCCTCCCAGTTCTGTGCCCGTTGTGTCCACAACACCATCTAGCCATCTCATCTTTGGCCTCCCCCTTCTTCTTTTGCCCTCCACCTTTCCCAGCATCAAAGCCTTCTCAAGTGAATCTTCTCTTCTCATTTGATGTCCAAAGTACTGTAGCTTCATCTTTACTATTTGACCGTCTAAGGAGCAGTCAGGGTTGATTTCTTTGACCGGCCAACAGTGATTAAGCAGAACTGCACTAGCAGCATTTTACACGCTGTAACGACAGTTCCCCATTTATTGACATTCAAGGAAATTGCAAAATAGCTCAATGGGGAATCAACACATTAATTGCCCACCCCACAATTTCAACACAGCTCCAAGCTGCCTGCTGATCTTCTGTGTTGAAGAAAGGGCCGTTTGTGAGAGAGGGGGGAGGCAAAGAACAACCCGAAGGCTCCACAGGTTGCGATTCCGTCTCTACCGGCCAGGGAATCAGAAGAAAAGCAGCTCTGAACCCTTGGGAATTAATTGCCACTCTTTCCTTTCCCAACGACAGTCAGAAGGCATGGAATGAAAGGTAAAGGAGGGACCCTGAAAGTCATTGAGTTCAATAAAAGTAGAATCCACCCCCAACCCTTTGTCTATTTAGCAACAGCACGTTTACAAAGGGTGTGGGGAGGAACCACATTACCACCCAATGCAGCCTTCCATAACCTGGAGGACTCTAAACACCATCTTCCACAGCCTGCATAAGGGCTAAACTGCTTGAGGAGCATGGGAATCAACGCACCTGGCTGAGGAAAACTGCTCTAACAATGCTGAGGCAATGCAAAAATTGAATCTTCATTTATTATATAAGGATAATCAAAAATACTTAATTCTGTGAAAGAAAATTGAAATTCACAAGGTCAAGTTATTCAAACTTCATAACTTCATTCGTTATGTATTCCTTATATAATAAATGAAGATTCAATTTTTGCATTGCCTCAGACAGGACTTTTTCTCATAATGATTATACCGTTTGGCCCATTTTTCTTGATCACTAACAATGCTGAGGCGCAAGACACAACAGAACAACAACAACAAAATTGGATATATAATTGGAGGTTTTAGATAGTTTTACAGTCTTTAGTTTTGATTAGTATTGGGTATAGGTTTTAACTGATGTTGTGAGCTGCCCTGGGTCACTTAGGCGAAAAGGGCGGTTGGATAAATCTAATAAATACCGTATTTTCCGGAGTATGAGATGACTGGGCGTATAAGACGACTGGGCGTATAAGACAACCCCCAACTTTTCCAGTTAAAATATAGAGTTTTGAATATACTTGCCGTATAAGACTACCTCTCTTCCAATACACACCAAATAAAAATTAACCCACACTCAACCCAAAGACGCGCAGCCCTCCGAGTCGAATGGGCAGGTTCTGGTGGAGAGCCAATCCACGCTCACGTTCTCCTCCTCGAGGTACAGGAAGATGTGTGCAGCTTGCTTCCCCTTGCTTCATACTCCCCGCACAGAGCAGGGACTCGGCCGCGGCACCCCCCACCATATGCGCCCGACATATGAAGCAAGGGGAAACAAGCTGCAGTTAAGTACCTGTCCTATAAGACGACCCCTGACTGTGGCACAGATTTTTCGGGGTTAAAAAGTAGTCTTATACGCCAGAAAATACAGTAAATATATGGAGGAGAAAAGGGACTGCGCTGGCTTAGTGGTTCAGGCGCTGAACTTGACGACAGGAAAATCAGCAGGTCAGCAGTTCAAGACCTGAGTACTGCACGACAGAGAGAGCTCCTGTCGTCTGTCCCAGCTCCTGCCAACCTAGCAGTTCAAAGGCAAGAAATTGCAAGTATATAAATAGGTACCACTTTTCTGGAAAGGTAAACAGTGTTCCATGCACTCTAATATCGAGGCATGCCTGCCACATGTCCACGGAAAAGTCTGCAGATGCAGATAGTGCTCTTTGGCTATAAACAGAGATGAACATTAAATCCTATGCCTGTGATGGCGAACCTTGGCACTCCAGATGTTCTTGGACTTCAATTCCCAGAAACCCAAGCACCCTGTGAATCCACACAAATGGGTTTAGTGCGATTCATCCAGCCTACGCTGCCCTCATCATTCCCGGAAACGGAAGTGAAATGGGCCCGTATGGAGGAAGGGTTAACCCAGAAGAGTCCTAGCCATACGGGTACATTTTACTTCCGCTTCCAGGAACGACGAGGACAGCGTCGCAGTAAACCCATTGGTGTGGATTCACAGGGGACTTGGGCTTCTGGGAATTGAAGTCCAAGAACATCTGGAATGCCAAGGTTCACCATCACGAGCATAGAGTCAGATATGACTGGCTTTCAAGCAAGGGTGTCCTTTACCTATGGAGGAGAACTGAGGTATCATCAGCCAAACACCAACAGAGTCCTAAGCATGCTTATACCTTCCCCCACTCATTTAAATGCAATTTAGATTCACTCCATTTTAACCACTGTCTCCATAACGTTACAAGTTTCCAAGGTTCAAATTTCAGCTCAGCCACAACTCTGCCATGTGAGCTGAGATCTGCACAGAAATAGATACAGACACTGGTAATAAAGGTCTCCCTTGCACAAAGCCAGTCATCTCCAACTCCAGGGCTCGGCGCTCATCTCCATTTATAGCCCAAAAGCCAATGCTGCCTACAGAGGTTTTTGTGGTCATGTGGCAGGCATGACTAGACGCTCACAAGCACAGAACACTTTTACCTTTCTGCCAAAGTGGTACCCATTTATTCACTTTCAATTTCTTGCTTTCGAACTGCTAGGCTGGCAGGAGCTGGGACGTATGACAGGAGCCCACTCTGTCACGCAGCACTCAGGTGTCGAACCTGCTGACCTGCCGACCTTTCGGTCATCAAGTTCAATGTCTTAACCACTAAGCCACCACAGCAGTACACACAGGTAATATGGAGGATAATTGTATTTAGTCACTTTGCACAGTGCTGGCAAAGACGACTGAGACAAGATATATGGTTGGTTCGTTTTCGTGTCAGAGATTACTCTGAGTTGAAAGGATTTTTGCAGGGGACGCCCGAATGGGGCTCCTTTCATGTCCCTCATCGTGCAGCTCTTGGGAATCGAACCTGTCTTTCCAGTCTCCAAGCCTAACGCTTTAACCATAAAGCCACCGGAGCAGCTGCATGATATATGTTATGGTGCCGTTACATAGGTAAGTTCACCCTTGCTCAAAAGCCAGTCATACCTGACTCTAGGATTCAGTGCTCATCTCTGCTTATAGCCAAAGAGCCATCACAATCTGTGTCTGCAGACATTTTCATGGACCTGTGGCAGGCATGCTTAGAAACGGAATGCTGTTTACCTTCCCACCGACGTGATCCCTATTTCTCTACTTGCAATCTCTTGCTTTCACACTGCTAGGTTGGCAGGTAGTGGGACAGAGATGGGTGCTCACTCCGTCGTGCAGTACTCAGGTCTCAAACTGCTGACATGTCAACCTTTCAATTGTCAAGTTCTGGATCTTAACCAGTAAGCCACTGCATCCCGTTGCCCTTACATACATTTACTTATATAATCCCGTTGCCCTTACATACATTTACTTATATAAATAGTGTTCTTTGCATCGTTCTGTTAACAAAACATCCCTTGCTCGTGATAATAACAGGGTTTAAAACAAACCTTACCGTTTTTCAATGGAATCAATATTGGAATGCAAAAGCCACAACTCTTCCATGTCATGTCGCCGGGAGGAGAAAATGAGGTGATGTCCCGTCAAGCACAAGGTCCCTTCTACCGCCGGATGGAAGGGGCGATGAAGAACTACACTGTCAGCCCGCGGCATCTTGATAAGCTCAGCAAACTCCATGATTACACCAGATCTCACGCAATGTCAGCGTAGGCAGGTCAGCACCGATTCCAGCTGCAATCCAGAATTCTTGGGGGCTTCCACCAGAGGCCAGAATCCCTTTAAGAGTTTGATGCTAGCTGAGAGTCAACCATCCGGCAGAGGTCATTGCTGCAAAACTGAAGTCTTTTACTGGCTGTGGAAAGAAAGAATGAAAAGCAAAGCGAATTATGAACCATTTTTAACTCATGAGGAAAGATCGCCACAAACACAGTTTTAAAGAAGGGAAAGGACCGCTTACAAGGATGGGAGTAAAAGCAAAGGATACAGTTGGGACCTCTGAGCCCATGGGAGGGGAGAGAGGAGTGGGAGAGATGTCACAATCCAAGATGCCACTGAAGCAATAGTTGTAGGATGTCACAATTGCAACCAACTTCAGGTCCAGGGAAGGGTCAGATCCAAGTGACCCAAAGAAATGAAAACTGAAATCTAAGCCAAGAGAGGGGAGTCTAAGGACTCTGGGAACAATTCGAAGGTTTCATCCTCTTTCGTTCATGGAAGTGGCTACCTCGGTCGCAACATCCCCTAGCCTCACAAATCAGCGGTGTGACAAGCCTACAGTCGAAATTTTTGGAATAGTAGCCATGTTCGTCTGCATTTATTTTTATTTACTCCTGCCTGGGTGTCCTTCTTTTAAGGGGATTGGGGAGGTTTTATGGATGTTTTGGAGAGTTTTATAGTACAGTATTTGGTTTTAACTGGTATCAGGTATGGGTTTTAATTGATTTTAATTTAATTTTTAATTTTAATTTTCAGATTTCTATGCTGCCCACTCAAGCGAACCCGACTCAGGGCGGCTTACAGCAGATTTAAAAACATATAAAACAGATTTTTTTATATAAAAAAACCAAGTCACCCACCTACCCTCCTAACCCCCACCCTATTCATAAAAGAAATGTAATTTAATTGGATCGGGGCCCGTCGGCCAGGCCAGTTCAAACCACCCACCCGACCCCACCTGAAATATTAAATTAAATGTTGTGAGCCGCCTTGGGTCGCTTAGGCGAAAAAGGCGGTTATATAAATCTAATAAATAAATACATTTCAAGCATATCAGAGAATAAACAAAACAAAAAAAAACATTGTAGCACTACAGGTACAAACAGACACCATCTTCCTCACCAAATGCAAACAAGACTACAACCCCAAAGGACTTACAGTGAAAAACCCTCGACTGTCAACATACTCCACTGAGTACAGTGAGCGATTATGCGACACTCTTTCCAAGAAGCTACTAAATCATCCTGTACAGCAAACAAAAGAAAATATACGACACTGCAGACCTTGAGCCACTTATACAAAACAAATCTACACACACATACAGTAGCAGCCTGATAAGAGATGGGGTGACTCTACCATTGCTGGTCCCAAGCCCAGATGAGAAAGGAGGAAGGTTGGGTGTCGGGTAAGCACTCCGTCCCCATAAAACTTTATTTATTTGTTAGATTTATAACAGCGTTCTGTGCACTCTGGTGTCTAGTCATCCCTGCCACATGACCACGGAAACGTCTGAGAAGCAGACAAGCGCTAGCTCTTCGGCTTTGAAACAGAGATGAGCACTGAACCCTAGAGTCGGATATGATTGGCTTTCAAGCAAGGGCAACCTTTACATTCACTTTATATAACCGCCTTTTTCGCCTAAGCGACCCAAGGCGGCTCACATTAATTAAAACCCATACCCGATACCATTGCTGAAGAAGCAACGAAGAGCCTCGCTGCCGATAAGCTGTAGTGGCGGCGGCTGTTGTAGTGGTGGAGGCTGTAGTAGCGGCGTAGTACTAAGAGATGGGACAGGAAGGAAGAATCTGCATTTGTAGGCTATTAATGAAACAATTAAGTAGCAAGAAGCCAGGGGGGAAGGGGATAGTTAAAAAAATTTGAGAGGTGGGCAATGCCCCCCCCTTTCTGCTCCCAGGATCAGCCAGATAGGTGGGAAAGGCAGACCACCTTCCCTTTGATCACCAGATCTATGGGGAAACCAGGGTGGATGATGATGGGGGGGGTGTGTGTGTGTTTCCCACAGAATTCAATGGGAGAAAAGCTCATGATCCCAGAACTGGAATTAAAAAAGGGGGTGCACAAACTGAAGGGGCCTGAAGGACTTGGGGTTCAAGGGGGGGTGTTAATACCCACCTTTTAAATTGGATGGGGGGGGGGGCCTTTCAATCCCCAGCTGTCAGAAAGGGGGTGTCAGGCTCCATAATTTGAGGCAGGGCTAGAGATGGGAAGGGGCTCAAGAGTAGCCCGGCGAGGAAGGGGTTAATATGGGGGGCTGGGAAGCCTATTAAAAGCCTCCCCACTCTCCGCTTCGCCCCCTTCCTAAACAGGAGCTCCTCCAGCCCCCCTCCAGAGTCCAGCCAGACCGGAAGAGATCCCAAATTTTCGCCCGGATGTTGATGGGAGTGGGGGTGTAAAAAAAACAAGCTCCAACTCAGAACTTGGTGGAACTTCCGCTGAGGGGCGGGGAAAAGGGAGGCGCTGGCCAATCCCGACCCTCCAATCCCACGTGACGACGCCCAGCGCCCAATCCGCTCCTCCTGCAGATGAGGGAAGGGATTGTTCGCCTGTCCGTTTGCCCTTACCAGAAGCGCTTCCCAGGAAAAAGAGTCCCGGCCTGAAACGACCCCTTTGAGCACAAAGGTTCCCCCCATCAAATGAGCCCCAATATAAAAATCAAATGAAATAAAATAAAATATGTCTTCGTTATTTTTAACAGTATATATTTTGTGGATATCCTAATAGTATATATCTTGTGAATATATCTTGTGAATATCCTAAAAATTATCGCCTCAGGTTTTTTTTTTTAAAAAATCGTCGTCGTCAACGACAACTCGTCGTATCCGAGAATGCATTTCCCCCCTAAAGCAAGAAAACTCATTCTTTTAAGCTGGATCCCAGTTTGCCATAAAGTTTTATTTTTTAAATAAATAAAAAAATCCTTTCTTCTGCCATTGAAATTATTATTATTATAGGTTTATTTATGTGCAGCCTTTCTTACTCAGCGGGCAACTCAAGGCAGTTCACAACAATGAAGTATACAATAAAACAAAATACAACATACAGCAATACAAAAACTAAATAAGCAGCAATAGCAATACAATAATCAGCAAAATGCAAGATAAATAAATATGGAACAATACACTCTAATCCATACAGTCAGTATCATAATTAACAGTAAATAAAATCCTCAGCACTACAAAATACAAAAAGGGATTCCGACAGTTACTGGCCGAGGGGCGAGATTTTACAAGAATGATAATGCTCTTTGTCAATAGTACAGAAATTAAAATGGGGCCGGGCTTTATCTGAATTCTGAAATTAACTATCAGGAGCCAAAACAAAACCCCTGTAGTAGCACTTTAAAGACTAACTGATATGATTTTATTGTGAGCTTTCGTGGACCAAGTCCACTTCCTCAGACATAGGAGTGAAATAGCAAGGCATGAGCTTATATACACTTAATACAGGGTCATAGATGATTAAATCAGAATGACAGCCTCCTGGGAAGCGAAGAAGAAACGTGTCTCTGAGCATATGATGAGTGCTTTCTCTTTCAACCCTGCCTCTCCTCCCCAGTTTTTGTGTAACAGTCGGGCTTTCGAATTCTGGGAACATTTTTTTTACTATAAACAGCCTTATTATTATTATTATTATTATTATTATTATTATTATTATTATTATTATTATTATTATTATTATTATTATTTGAAGGAATCAGGGCCACTGAGGGCCGGGGAGCCCGAAGGAGGACTGATCAAGTAACGACACGAGGCAAGGAAACAGGATCAGATCAGTCCTTTATTGAGAAAGGGCAACATCATATATAGGGAAAAAAGAGCAACGGTGGCAAGCTGTCATCTGACAGGAAAATTGGGTTAACTCAGGTTTATTGCATGGTGGTCAGAGGGAACATGAGGTAATGGCGGATCGATAGCTCTTTATATACAGTAGTAATACATTTGAACGTGGTTCCATGATAGCCCATTGGCTACTATCTGCGTGACGTCATTGGTGGTCACGCCCTTCTTGTCCAGGTGTAGGTGGTGGCGGGAAAACTTCCCGCGCTGTTGCCTTTGATGAGTTTGGACCAAGAGAGCTTGGACGCTCGCTGCTGCCAGCTGGTGGTCATTAGCTCGCGTCCTATTACAGGGTTCATGAGATACAGCTGAAGGTTACATTGTTACTATAGGCAAGGTTACATTGGTTCAGATACATTGTAATCCATGTGGAAGGTAAAACCATTAGAACACAACACCCCTCCCCCCTAGGATGAGACGAAGTCTCGAGCCCACACTTCAATCACAATCCCCCCCCCCTAGGAGACAAAGTCTCTCAGCCAAGATGGCTTATTTCGAACACGCTGGGGTCTCGATGCGGGCTGCCTTTCCCCGGGTTTGCTACCTTCTCTTTGTCCCCTGGTTTCCTGTCCTGTAATTGGAGAGGGAGACTCGTTAGTGCCTTGCCGCGGCTCCGCGGCGTTGTTGGGAGGTGTGCTCTTTCTTAGGGAAGAACCGGGGGCACTGGGGGCTAACGAAAAACCCCTCTTCTCGCTTGGATGGGTGGGGGAACACTCCTGAAAACCCCCCCGGCTCGCAAAATCAAAATCAGAATTAAATTCGGGGGCAGCGGTCGCGAACTCCTCTCCCCCTTCCCCGGCCTCTGATAGAACTGGCGTATCAAAAGGGTATGAGTCGGGGCCGCTGCTTCTGCCTTCCCCCCTTGCTTGGGACCGTTGTCCGCTGCTGTCTCCCCCTTGGGCTAAACGGGTGGGGGAGGACCCTAACGCTGAATCCTGTTGCTGAGCCCCACTGACTGGCCCCCCACTCACTCGGTGCCTCAGTTGGTCCGCGTGCCTCCTCCAGAGGAGGCCGGTGTTAGTCTCGACCCGGTACGACACTGGCCCCGTCTGTTCTACAACCGTCCCCGGTACCCAGGCTGGACCTGCGCTGGCATAGTTCCTGCAGTGAACCGGGTCGCCGGCGGCGAAACCTTTCGAGACTGCCAACCCTATGTTTTTCCCTTTGTCCTCGACTCTCGTCGGGTCTAGCCTGGACAGGAGCGTGGTCAGATTTCGCCGCATCAGCAGCTCTGCCGGCGAGTAACCTGACGCTAAGGGGGTCACCCTATACGCTAACAAAAACTGACATACTTGGTGATTTAGGTCCCCCGGGCCCATGCGCCGCAGCGCATCCTTTGTCGTTCGCACCAGCCGTTCCACTTGGCCATTCGTGGCGGGGTGAAACGGTGCGGATGTGACATGCCGAATGGCGTTTGCCTCCATGAATGCCTTGAATTCAGCGGAGGTGAAACAACTAGCGTTATCGCTGACTAAAGTGTCGGGTAAACCGAACGTGGAAAAGATCCTCCTTAACTGGCTAATTGTGGTGGCGGAGGACGTACTCTTTACTGGGATAACCTCCAACCACTTGGAGAATGCATCCACCACCAGGAGAAACATTGTTCCTCGGAAAGGGCCAGCGAAGTCTACGTGCACCCTGGACCATGGCCCCCTTGCTGTGTCCCATTCCCTATGCGGGAGACGGGCCGCCTCTGGTCGGGAGCCCTGGCATGCCTCACAAGTGCCGACCATGTGCTCAATGTCCGCGTCCAGCTGTGGCCACCAGAAGTAACTCCGGGCCAACGCCTTTGAACGCACGATGCCCGGGTGGCTGACGTGCAGCAGTTTGAGCACCCTCGGCCGCAGGGACGTAGGGACCACCACCCGTTGGCCCCACAAAAGGCACCCCCTTTCTAGGGACAACTCTAGCTTTTTCCGAAAAAATGGGTCGAATTCCGTGCTTGGGGACGACGCCGGCCACCCTTTCCGTACCCATGAGCTAACTTTCTCCAGCGTTCTGTCCTTGCCTGTCGCCCTAGCAATGTCGGCTGGTACTATTGGGGGTGCGTCTAAAACCTCAATTAGCAATACCTGGCGGTCTCTTTCAACTCTTGCCTTTTGGTCGTCCGACAAGGGCAAAGGAGATCTCGAAAGTGCATCAGCATGGCTGATCTCCTTTCCGGGCCGGTACTCCAACTCGTGTTGGTATGCGTTGAGAAAAATAGCCCATCGCAGCATTCTCGGGGACAGGATCTGCGGTGTGGGCTTGCTTGCTGTGAAAATCCCTAACAGGGGCTTGTGATCAGTCACGATTTTGAACGGGCGGCCATACAGAAAATCGTGAAATTTTTTGGTTCCCGCTACTATCGCTAATGCCTCCCTGTCGGTTTGTGCGTAATTTCGCTCTGCTTGGGACAGGGACCTTGAATAAAACGCTACCGGGGCCTCCCTTCCGTCATCCAACACGTGGCAAAGCACCGCCCCCACCCCCACCGGGGATGCATCACAGACTAAGACCACTGGTCGTTTGGGGTCGAAATGCGTCAGGATTGCCTCAGATGTTAAGAGCTGCTTTAGTTCTCTGAACGCCCTCTCGTGCTCGTCACCCCACATCCATGTCTCCTCCTTTTTAAGCAACCGATGGAGCGGTTCGGCCACGGACGCCTTCCGCGGGAGGAATGTATGGTAAAAATTGAGGAGCCCCAGGAATGACTGTAGCTCGGTTTTGGATGTGGGGCGAGGGGCCTTCTTGATGGCCGCTACTTTGGATTTGGACGGCTTAATACCCTCGGGTGTGATCCGGAACCCTAAAAACTCGACCTCAGTTTCGAAGAAGACACATTTGTCTTTCCTCAGTCTCAGTCCCGCTTTCTCGAACACAGTTAGTACTTTATCCAATCTTTTTGCCAGTTCGGCCTCACTCCCCCCTGTTATCAATACGTCATCAAAATAAGGCAACACCCCCTCCAGCCCCTTCAGGAGGCGTTCCACAAGCGACTGAAAAAGGCCGGGTGCCGAGTTCACGCCGAACTGTAAACGCGACACCTGGAACGCCCCTTTATGTGTGACTATCGTTTGTGCCGCGGCCGTGGCGGGAGTTACGGGGAGTTGCTGATAGGCTTGTGCCAAATCGAGTTTAGCGAAACATTTTCCCCCATTCAGCCTGGCCAAAAGGTGGCTGACCACCGGCACCGGGTATGCATTAGGGCGGATCGCCTTGTTAATTGTACACTTATAATCAGCGCAAATGCGCACCTCCCCGTTAGCCTTTAGAGCTGTTACAATTGGAGTTTCCCACTCCGCGGAATCAACAGGAATAAGAATCCCCTGGCTCACCAGTTTGTCCAGTTCCGCCTCTATCTTGTCCTTGAGTGCGAACGGCACCCTGCGCGGTTTGAGTCTTATCGGGCGGACCTCCGGGTCTAGGTCGAAGGCTACAGGGGGTCCCGTGAACTTTCCAAGTCCTTTTTTAAAAACGGCGGGATGCGCGTCGCACACCGCTTGTATTGGATCCACCCCCACTGTATGTACTCCCCCTATGAACAAGCCTAAGGGCTGAAACCACTGCGTCCCTAGGAGGCTACAACTTCCCCCCTTAAGGACAACTAGGGGCAGTTCCGCAGAATGTCTCTTAAAACTAACCCGAAATTTCCCGACCCCCAACACTGGAATGCTGTTCCCCTGTACATCTCGTAGCGTGGACCTCAACGTCTTAAGTTTGGGCCGCACGTGGGGGTCGATTTTCAAGAACTCTTTCTGGGGAATTATCGAATAGGAGGACCCCGAGTCAATTTCCATTCTGATGGGGGCCCCTTGTACTAGTACCTCAACGAAGTAATGGGACTGTCCCGCGGACACGCTGAACACTGGAGCGTCGTCCTCGCTGTTGTCCGAGACGCGGCCCACGCCGTCCTGCTTCCTCGTGGTCTGGGCGCCATCTTTGGACCTCGCTGGACGGTCCGGCCTGGTCGAACTGTCTTGCGACTGCCTCCGGCCCTCCTTCCGTTTTCTGCATGCCTTGGCGATGTGCCCCCGACGGCCGCAGGTGTAACACTCGGCCTTTCTGAATGGGCACCTCGCGCGCTCATGGGCCGCTCCGCAACCATCGCAGCGGCGCCCCCCTTTTCGGACCTTCTGGACCTCCTCGCCGTCGCTGCCTTCCGTAGACGACTTTGAGGCCCGTCGAGTTGCGTGCACCGACTGTCCGGACCTCCCGTGCACCGAATTCTCCGCTTTGCCGGCTCTAGGACGCCACTCACGCCACTGGTGCATTTCGTCCACTCCAGCATTCGTGGACTCCGCAGCTTCCGCGGCCTCTACAACCTCTGCCAGCGTGGGTGGTGGCTCCTTGTTCATCAAGCTGCGCTGCACCTCCTTGTCCTTCAGGCCACACAGCACTCCGTCCCTGAGGGCCGTCTCTAGGTCGTCCCATCTGCAGGGGCCGGCGGCTATCCTCATGGCTGTTACGAATGCCTCAACCGACTCGTCCGGCGCTTGGACTCGCCTCCAAAACGCGCTCCGAGCGGGAAACATTGCCCTCGAGGGACGGAAACGCTCACGCAGCAGCTTCATGATGTCGTCTGCTTTGAATTCGCTCACCTTCTTCGGTGCAATGATGCCCACCAGCGTTCGCTTGGTATCCATCCCAAGCATTCTGGTGAGGATGGCCCTCTTTCTCTCCTCATCGTCTTCTTTGACTTTGAGTTCCACCAGCGCCGCCTGGAAGTCCATCTCAAAAAGCTCCCAGTCTTGCGGTTTGGTGATGTTGAACCCGTTCTGTGCCCTGGCTGCTCCTTGGGGATCCATTATCCCACCTTCGTCGCCAATTTGGTGTATGAAAACCAAGACACAGGACGCAGCCTCGGGCTGGGTTAACTCAGGTTTATTGCATGGTGGTCAGAGGGAACATGAGGTAATGGCGGATCGATAGCTCTTTATATACAGTAGTAATACATTTGAACGTGGTTCCATGATAGCCCATTGGCTACTATCTGCGTGACGTCATTGGTGGTCACGCCCTTCTTGTCCAGGTGTAGGTGGTGGCGGGAAAACTTCCCGCGCTGTTGCCTTTGATGAGTTTGGACCAAGAGAGCTTGGACGCTCGCTGCTGCCAGCTGGTGGTCATTAGCTCGCGTCCTATTACAGGGTTCATGAGATACAGCTGAAGGTTACATTGTTACTATAGGCAAGGTTACATTGGTTCAGATACATTGTAATCCATGTGGAAGGTAAAACCATTAGAACACAACACCGGGTTAATGGGGAACACCTCAAAGGGAAGTTAATTAACTGGGGCAAACATGGACTTAGGAGTCTCATTGTCTTGGGGATTAGGCAGGGGCAAACATAGCCCTTATTTGCACCGGGCATAACCTTTGGGCAGGAGATAAGTCACTACTCTAATAGGTAACTTGGGTCAGCGAAATGCTCTTCCCGCAGAATCGCTGGTCAGGCAATAAGCGGCCAAATTAATCCCTACTACTAATTCACCCCCCTTGTTCTCTGACAGGGGCCAGAGGCCAGGAGCCTGCCCGCTGGTTTAACCTCTGCCAGAGGCCACCGATGCCCAACCGGGCACGCGGAATCCTCATCTCCCCTTTCTGTTTAATTTAAGAGCCTGACTGGGGATCCCGCGCAAAAGCGGCATCAGCTGTTGGGCGGGAGTGACGTCACGGGATTCCCCTTTGGGGCGGCACTTAGAGATCAGCGAGGGAATGCACTGAGCAAAGCAACAGATCGCAATGCCCAGTATGACTACCCCCACCACCACCTTAAGCACTGTCTGGAGCCACCCCCATGGGATCCATGACCACATCCAATTCCACAGGGAACTCCACCATGCTCCCCACGCAGAGCCTTCTGTAATGCCTGCAACTATGGTGTGTTTGGTGTATGAAAACCAAGACACAGGACACAGCCTCGGGCTGGGTTAACTCAGGTTTATTGCATGGTGGTCAGAGGGAACATGAGGTAATGGCGGATCAATAGCTCTTTATATACAGTAGTAATACATTTGAACCTGGTTCCACGATAGCCCATTGGCTACTGTCGTCGTGACGTCATTGCTGGTCACGCCCTTCTTGTCCAGGTGTAGGTGGTGGCGGGAAAACTTCCCACGCTGTTGCCTTTGATGAGTTTGGACCAAGAGAGCTTTGGACGCTCGCTGCTGCCAGCTGGTGGTCATTAGCTCGCGTCCTATTACAGGGTTTATGTGATACAGCTGAAGGTTACATTGTTGCCCATAGGCAAGGTTACATTGGTTCAGATACATTGTTATCCATGTGGAGGATCCAACCATTAGGACACAACATCCCTCCCCCCTAGGATGAGACGAAGTCTCGAAACCACACTCTCCCCCCCCCCCTAGGATGAGACGAAGTCTCTCAGCCAAGATGGCTTATTTCGAACACGCTGGGGTCTCGGTGTGGGCTGCCTTCCCCCTAGTTTGCTACCTTCTCTTTGTCCCCTGGTTTCCTGCCCTGTAATTGGAGAGGGAGACTCGTTAGTGACTTGCCGCGGCTCCGCGGCGTTGTTGGGAGGTGTGTGCTTTATTGGGGAAGAACCGGGGGCACTGGGGGCTAACGAAAAACCCCTCTTCTCGCTTGGACGGGTGGGGGAACACTCCCGAAACCCCCCCGGCTCTCAAAAGCAAAATCAGAATTAAATTCGGGGGCAGCGGTCGCGAACTCCTCTCCCCCTTCGGTCGCGAACTCCTCTCCCCCTTCCCCAGCCTCTGATAGAGCTGGCGTATCAAAAGGGTATGAGTCGGGGCCGCTGCTTTCCCCCCTTGCTTGGGACCGTCGTCCGTTGCTGTCCCCCCCTTGGGCTAAACGGGTGGGGGAGAACCCTAACGCTGAGTCCTGTCGCTGAGCTCCACTGACCGGCCCCCCACTCACTCGGTGCCTAAGTTGGTCCGCGTGCCTCCTCCAGAGGAGACCTGTGCTAGTCTCGACCCGGTACGACACTGGCCCCGTCCTTTCCACAACCGTCCCTGGTACCCAGGCTGGACCTGCGCTGGCGTAGTTCCTGCAGTGAACAGGATCGCCGGCGGCGAAACCTTTCGAGACTGCCAGCCCTATGTTTTTTCCTTTGTCCTCGACTCTCGTCGGGTCTAGCCTGGACAGGATCGTGGTCAGTTTTCGCCGCATCAGCAGCTCTGCCGGCGAGTAACCTGACGCTAAGGGGGTCACCCTATACGCTAACAAAAACTGACATACTTGGTGATTTAGGTCCCCCGGGCCCATGCGCCGCAGCGCATCCTTTGTCGTTCGCACCAGCCGTTCCACTTGGCCATTCGTGGCGGGGTGAAACGGTGCGGATGTGACATGCCGAATGGCGTTTGCCTCCATGAATGCCTTGAATTCAGCGGAGGTGAAACAACTAGCGTTATCGCTGACTAAAGTGTCGGGTAAACCGAACGTGGAAAAGACTCTCCTTAGCTGGCTAATTGTAGTGGCGGAGGACGTACTCTTTACTGGGATAACCTCCAACCACTTGGAGAATGCATCCACCACCAGGAGAAACATTGTTCCTCGGAATGGGCCAGCGAAGTCTACGTGCACCCTGGACCATGGCCCCCTTGCTGTGTCCCATTCCCTATGCGGAAGACGGGCCGCCTCTGGCCGGGAGCCCTGGCATGCCTCACAAGTGTCGACCATGTGCTCAATGTCCGCGTCCAGCTGTGGCCACCAGAAGTAACTCCGGGCCAGCGCCTTTGACCGGACGATGCCGGGGTGGCTGACGTGCAGCAGTTCGAGTACCCTCGGTCGCAGGGACGTAGGTACCACCACCCGTTGGCCCCACAAAAGGCAGCCCCTCTCTAGGGACAACTCTATTTTTTTCCGAAAAAATGGGTCGAATTCCGTACCTGGGGATGATGCCGGCCACCCCTTCTGTACCCATGAGCTAACTTTCTCTAGCGTTCTGTCCTTTCCTGTGGCCCTGGCAATGTCGGCTGGTACTATTGGGGGTGAGTCTAAAACCTCTATTAACAAAACCTGGCGATCTCTTTCTGCCCTTTCCTTTTGGACGCCCGACAAGGGCAAAGGAGACCTCGAGAGTGCGTCGGCATGGCTGATCTCTTTCCCGGGCCGGTATTCCAGCTCATGCTGGTATGCGTTGAGAAAAATAGCCCACCGCAGCATTCTTGGGGACAGGATCTGTGGTGTGGGCTTATTTGCAGTGAAAATTCCTAATAGGGGCTTGTGGTCCGTCATGATTTTGAACGGCCGACCATACAGAAAATCGTGAAATTTTTTGGTTCCCGCTACTATCGCTAGTGCCTCCCTGTCGGTCTGTGCGTAATTACGCTCTGCTTGGGACAGGGACCTTGAATAAAACGCTATCGGGGCTTCCCTTCCGTCGTCCAACACGTGGCAAAGCACCGCCCCCACCCCCACCGGGGATGCGTCACAGACTAAGACCACTGGTCGTTTGGGATCGAAATGCGTTAGGATTGCCTCGGATGTTAGGAGTTGCTTCAACTCTTTGAACGCCCTCTCTTGCTCATCACCCCACACCCATGTTTCCTCCTTTTTTAGCAACCGATGAAGTGGCTCGGCCACGGACGCCTTCCGTGGAAGGAAGGTATGGTAAAAATTGAGGAGCCCCAGAAATGACTGTAGCTCGGTTTTGGATGTGGGGCGAGGGGCATTCTTGATGGCGGCTACTTTGGATTTGGATGGCTTAATACCCTCTGGCGTGACTCGAAACCCTAGAAACTCAACCTCAGTTTCGAAGAAGACACATTTGTCTTTTCTCAGTCGTAGCCCCGCTTTCTCGAAGACAGTCAGAACTTTATCCAATCTCTTTGCCAGTTCGGCCTCACTCCCCCCTGTTATCAACACGTCATCAAAATAAGGCAACACCCCCTCCAGCCCCTTCAGGAGGCGTTCCACAAGCGACTGAAAAAGGCCGGGTGCCGAGTTCACGCCGAACTGTAAACGCGACACCTGGAACGCTCCTTTATGTGTGACTATCGTTTGTGCCGCGGCCGTGGCGGGAGTTACAGGGAGTTGCTGATAAGCTTGAGCCAAATCGAGTTTAGCGAAACACTTTCCCCCATTCAGCCTGGCCAGAAGGTGGCTGACCACCGGCACCGGGTATGCATTAGGGCGGATCGCCTTGTTAATTGTACACTTATAATCAGCGCAAATGCGCACCTCCCCGTTAGCCTTCAGAGCGGTTACAATTGGAGTTTCCCACTCCGCGGAATCAACAGGAATAAGAATCCCCTGGCCCACCAGTTTGTCCAGTTCCGCCTCTACTTTGTCCTTTAGTGCGAATGGCACCCTGCGCGGTTTGAGTCTTATCGGGCGGACCTCCGGGTCTAGGTCGAAGGCTACAGGGGGTCCCTTGAACTTTCCGAGTCCTTTTTTAAAAACGGCGGAATGCGCGTCGCACACCGCTTGTATTGGATCCACCCCCACGGTATGCACTCCTTGGCGATGTGCCCCCGACGGCCGCAGGTGTAACACTCGGCTTTCCTGAATGGGCACCTCGCGCGCTCATGGGCCGCTCCGCAACCATCGCAGCGGCGCCCCCCTTTTCGGACCCTCTGGACCTCCTCGCCGTCGCTGCCTTCCGTAGACGACTTTGAGGCCCTTCGGGTTGCGTGCACCGACTGTCCGGACTTTCCGTGCACCGAATTCTCCGCTTTGCCGGCTCTAGGACGCCACTCACGCCACTGGTGCATTTCGTCCACTCCGGCATTCGTGGACTCCGCGGCTTCCGCGGCCTCTACAACCTCCGCCAGCGTGGGTGGTGGCTCCTTGTTCATCAAGCTGCGCTGCACCTCCTTGTCCTTCAGGCCACACAGCACTCCGTCCCTGAGGGCCGTCTCTAGGTCGTCCCATCTGCAGGGGCCGGCGGCTACCCTCATGGCTGTTACGAATGCCTCAACCGACTCGTCCGGCGCTTGGACTCGCCTCCAAAACGCGCTCCGAGCGGGAAACATTGCCCTCGAGGGACGGAAACGCTCACGCAGCAGCTTCATGATGTCGTCTGCTTTGAATTCGCTCACCTTCTTCGGTGCAATGATGCCCACCAGCGTTCGCTTGGTGTCTATCCCAAGCATTCTGGTGAGGATGGCCCTCTTCCTCTCCTCATCGTCTTCTTTGACTTTGAGTTCCACCAGTGCCGCCTGGAAGTCCATTTCAAAAAGCTCCCAGTCTTGCGGTTTGGTGATGTTGAACCCGCTCTGTGCCCTGGCTGCTCCTTGGGGATCCATCATCCCACCTTCGTCGCCAATTTGGTGTATGAAAACCAAGACACAGGACACAGCCTCGGGCTGGGTTAACTCAGGTTTATTGCATGGTGGTCAGAGGGAACATGAGGTAATGGCGGATCAATAGCTCTTTATATACAGTAGTAATACATTTGAACGTGGTTCCACGATAGCCCATTGGCTACTGTCGTCGTGACGTCATTGCTGGTCACGCCCTTCTTGTCCAGGTGTAGGTGGTGGCGGGAAAACTTCCCGCGCTGTTGCCTTTGATGAGTTTGGACCAAGAGAGCTTTGGACGCTCGCTGCTGCCAGCTGGTGGTCATTAGCTCGCGTCCTATTACAGGGTTTATGTGATACAGCTGAAGGTTACATTGTTGCCCATAGGCAAGGTTACATTGGTTCAGATACATTGTTATCCATGTGGAGGATCCAACCATTAGGACACAACATCGTGGAGATCCGTGATCTGGCTTTGGATCCTACGGGAGTTATCAGTGAGATTGAAGCAACACATTCCATGAAAAGATTCGCAACCCAGGTGGTGCAGCAAGAGGAGGTAGTCAATAGCCGCTCGATTGTCGAGAACGGCATGGCGAAGTTCTGCCTGCTCCTGATTGAGGAGCGCTATCGCTGTGGAGGTATGGTTAATGGCTTTAGTCAAACCGCAAGCCAAGCGACCAATCCTCCGTGCGTTGCCGACGGCCAAGCCTGGCACGCCGACAAGGCTGACTGCTAGCGATACATACTCAGCGGGACTCATTACCCTAAAGCTGCTGTCACAAGAGCTGCCTAACTGGGTTGTGCGTGTGTGCCGTATGAGTGGGGAAGCATCAACATGCGATACACTTGTGTCATTTGTACTTGGGGCAATCATGTCCTTAGTAGGAAGTAACAGTGTCAAGCGACTGATACAACACATTGAGTCTGACAGATTTGCAGGGATATAGTTCCATGTGAACTGGTTGCAGGTGAAAAACCACCTTGAAGGTAGGGTGACATGAGCGTACAGCGAAATGAGTGTCTCTGGTTTATTACAAGTCCAGTTGCCGCTGCCGGGGTCAAGGCAGCGGCGCCGAGTCGGACCGCCTGAGGTGCAGCCGGTCATTCGGGTGCAAGCAGCGTCCGGGCTGACCGCCACTCGAGGGGTATGAAGAGTGGCTGCGTCAGCCGGCAAGGTTGATACAAGTCGCGATCCCCTCCAGCGTGCATATGCTGAGAAGGTGGTAGGAGTGTGTGGGCCAAAGAACGCCCTCAACAACCAGTCGCCATCCTTGGCGCGTGCATCCAGAGCGTGGCACACGGGGATGAGACAGGTGCTGAGGATGGATGCAGAACCAATGTCCTGCTTTAAGCAAAAATCGGACTGGTTGACGAGACCCGCCAACCTTTCCCACAAGTTGTACTGCATTCGTGTAGAAAGATCTTCTCCAGGCGGCAAGCCGTTGGCCTGGATTGGAGCGGCCTGGACGCCTCCCCCCAGAAGCAGGAGGAGGGCCAGGATGATGGTGAAGATCCCGGAATTAATGTGAATCTGGGCAAAGACTGCTGCAACGAAGTTCTCCGGTGTCGGCTCCTTCTCCTCGCGCTGGAGGGCGTCCTGGGCCTCATGGCAGAGGGTCTTGACCATCCCCCAGGTGATCCTCTGTACCGGGCCCGCGTCCGCCGCTTCTCCCGGTGGGTCTCCTCGGTCAGGGTGAGGTCCTCCATCTCCGGAATCGGACTCGGGTCGGTCTGGGTCCACGCCATGAGGTTCCAAGTGAGGCTTGACAAACCGGGCTGGAATCCAAACGACACCTGTAGGAGACATAACTGCAGCATACCCTCTTCCCCAGGTTATGAGCGGCACCGGGCCCCTCCAAGAAGAGTCTGGTGGCACTCGGTACCGGACCATAGGTCGCGGGAGAGCTTCCGAACGGCGGAAATGCCTCTCCTGCGGCGTACAATCCGAAAAAACATTAAGGTGATTGTAAGTGAACAATACCTTGTTGAGACAGAACTGAGCTTCTCCCTGTGACTTGGGGAGGGCTGGTGGCTCCCCCCTTTCTGTTTGTTTGTCAATATAGGACTTTAGCGTCCGATTGACCCGCTCTACAATCGCTTGCCCTTGCGGATTGTAGGGAATCCCAAATGTATGCTTGATGTCCCATGTGGCCATGAAGGCGGCCAATTGCCTAGAGCTGTAGGAGGGCGCGTTGTCCATTTTCACGTGCCGTGGTTTGCCCATGGCAGCTATGCAGGAAAGGAGGTGCTGCTCCACATGGGTCGCAGTTTCCCCCTTCTGTGCTGTGGCCCAAACGAACTGGGAAAAAGTGTCTATGCAAACATGCATGTATTGCCACCTGCCAAACTGCGGCACATGCGTGACATCCATCTGCCATACCTGGTTAGCCTCTGTCCCTCGTGGGTTGACCCCCCACGAGGGCCCCCCCGGTGCCCCTGCACAATGCTGGCAAGAGCGAACTATGCCTTGGGCTTGAGAAAGTGGCAGATTGAACTGTCTGGCGAGCGCCTTGGCGTTTTGATGAAAAAAGGCATGACTTTGGATTGGAGTAGTAAAAACTCCCAAAACTGAACGTTGCTGAATTTCCTTTGCGGCCGCGTCCGCTCTGCTATTGCCCGCGGAAATCGGACCCGGTAGGTCTTGGTGACTTCGAATATGGGCAATATAGAGCGGCTCCGTGCGGTTTCGCAAATGAAATTGAGCGGTGAGAAACAGGCTAAGCAGATTCTTGTCTATCGCGGGAGTGATGTAGTCTCCCGGTAGACTGTGCAACAAATTCCTGACATACAGACTGTCTGTAATGATGTTTAACCGTTCTTTGGCGAAGGTGCGCAAGGCAAGGTTCACGGCTGCCAACTCCGCCCGCTGCGCGGACTTCTGTGGAAGAGTTAACAGCGTGTGCCAAGCTTCGCCCTCCTGCCAGGTCAGGACACCATATGTGCGACCGCCATCAGAGAAAACTGTTCTGGCCCCCTGAAGCGGGACCAGCGAGAGCAATTCGAACAAGCTGACTGTTCCTGTCTGAAGTGAAACGAGTCTGGGGTCTTTGGGCAAATGGTATGCTAAACTTCCAGTGAAACCTTCCAGAGCTATCGGAAGCGAGTCACCTAGCTGCATTAACTGATGAATTTGTTCCTTGGTGAACGGAACCACAATTTTGGCCAAATCATTTCCTGAAATGTCCCTAGCTCTCAGTCTGCCGCGGTAAATCACCGCGGAAACTAGCTCTTGAGGCGGGACGATGTTCCGTGAAGATGTATTAGGCAAGTAGACCCATTCCACAATTTTCGCTCCCTTCTCTGAGTCTACTCCTAGCGCCCCAGTGAACATGGATCCTGACCGTGCGATGTACAAATTCAGGATCGGGGCATATGGCCCCTGGGCGATCCGATCCACCCACCTCTGGCTGAGAACTTGGTTCACTTTCTCGAGCGCCAAGCGCGCGTCTCGAGAGATTTTTATCCGGTCTGCCGGCTGCTTACCTAAAGTTAGCAGCGAGAAGAGCGGTTTTAGAAGATCCGTATCCAATCGGAAGTACGGTCTGGCCCAATTAATGTTTCCTAAAATCTGCTGTAGTTCTACGAGGGTGACTGAGTCCTGTAGATTTATCTGAGGCAAAACGGGCGCTGCAAAGGAGCGGAGAAGCCGATGGCCCAAGTATGAGAAGGGCTCGGATCTCTGCACTTTCTCAGGGGCAATGAGTAAGCCTTTGTCCCCCAGGCTGGCCTGGAGGTCTGAAAACACTGTGCTGCCAAGCTGTGGCAACGCTACTAAAATATCATCCATAAAGTGACAAACTATGGCTTGTGGGTAGAGGTTTCGAAACCTTGCCAGTGCGTCGTGAACGTAAATTTGGCACAGAGTGGGCGAATTGAGCATGCCCTGTGGCAAAAATTTCCACGCGTAACGGAGCGTGGGCTCACTGTGGTTCACGACCGGCACCGTAAAGGCAAACCTCTCCCGGTCCCTGGGGTCTAAGGGGATTGTATAAAAGCAATTCTTGAGATCTACGACAAGAATCTCCCACCCCTCGGGAATCATATTAGGATTAGGGATGCCGCATTGAAGCGGACCCATCGGCTGAATACATTTATTGATCTCTCTGAGATCGTGGAGGAGTCGCCACTTCCCCGACTTCTTTTTAATAACAAAAATTGGCGAGTTCCAGGGACTCGTGGACTGCTCTATGTGTCCTGCGTCTAGCTGTTCTTTCACTAGCTGCTTGAGAGCAACTAATTTTTCTCCCACTACCGGCCATTGTTCTACCCAGACCGGAGTATCGGTGAGCCATTTAAGTGGCATCGCCATTACCCGAAGGTAAGGGTGGCACCGTACTGCTGGAGAATGTCTCGCCCCCAAAGGTTGACGTGCACGTCAAGAATGTGCGGCCGAATCACCGCTGTGCCCTCAGCCTTTGGGATTGTGACTTCTACCCATTCTTGGCTCCTAAACGCTTCCTGAACTCCACCTACCCCCCACACATCGGAGACCGGCTCAATGGCCCATTCCCTAGGCCACTGACTCCTGCTTACCACGCTCACATCCGCTCCGGTATCGAGTAACCCTGAGAACACTCTTTTGTTCAAAAATACCTCGATAACGGGGCGCTGCTTCCACTCAATGTTGGTCTCCACTGTCGCTAAGACCTGGTATCCTTGCACTGCCTCACTTGCGCTGTCACTGAGCCTTCCCTGGCTGCCTGCTGACGGGTGACAAGGAACCATGATCAGTTGCGCTAAGGTGTCTCCCTTATGAATTGTTTGGGCCAGGTGTGTCCAGAGCTGAACCTGGAGAACGCCTGAAAAATTTGAGTCAATGACTCCTGGAATTATGAAGATTCCACGTGCACCAGCTACACTACGGGGCAAAACTAAACCTAAAAAGCCTCTGGGCAGGGGACCCATGTACTGGGAATCGACCAGATAGACTGTGCCTGGCAGGTCGCATGTAACGTCTGCCTGGCAAGTCAGTTCTAGCCCTGTACTACCCTTGGGGCTGGCCTACGCCCTCGCAGTGCCTGGGATGTGCCTAGAATCTAGTCTAGTTCTGGGGAGTTCTGGATCTGGGTGAAGGAAGCCTCTGTTTGGACTGGGGCCAGAGACGTGCCCGGATTCCGGTTTCCCGAACTCGGACAAAACCTGGCCCAATGATAGCCCTTTTTGCATTTTGGGCAGGGGGTGTTCGGAGCCTTGGGACGGCCGGACTTTTGTCCGCCTCCCTTGGATCGGCACTCCCTAGCGAAGTGTCCGACCTTGCCACA
Organism: Bradypodion ventrale; assembly: GCA_035047345.1. Taxonomy (NCBI): domain Eukaryota; kingdom Metazoa; phylum Chordata; class Lepidosauria; order Squamata; family Chamaeleonidae; genus Bradypodion; species Bradypodion ventrale. Next base: position 6,081,366 of record JAWDJE010000001.1, on the reverse strand, counting down.
GGAGTGGCATGCCCCTTTGGTCTTTCCATTAGGATGAGATCTTCTACCCCCTTGCACCGCTGCCGCTAGCAGACCCATCTTGTAGGAGTCTGTGCCAACGTCGGAACATGCTCGGATCATGTCCGTTAAGGTCAAGTCAGGACGATTGCCTAACGACTGCAAAACTTTACGGCAGTCCAAATTGGCATTGTCCTTGGCTAGCTTAATCATGAGCTCTTGCTGGGCTTGCTCATTATCAATCTGCCTGGTGATTGCCTCTTCCAGGCGATTGATGAAGTCCATGTAGGGCTCCTGGGCTCCCTGCTTGATCGCGGTGTAATTTTTGGCCGTTTGCCAGTCGCTGGGACCTTGAAGTATGCCCTATAGGCGGCTTCGGCCGACATCTCTAGGGTGGCTAGAGGCAAGGCGATCTGTGCCTGGATGGACTCAAAGGCACCTGAACCATATAGCTGTTCAGCAATTACCGCGCCTCCCATCCTGGCGGCTCTGGCCTGAGCCTCGAGCCGATACTCACTGTCCCAGATCATGTACTGGCTAGGGGTTAGCATCATCCTCATGACGGCTTTCCAGTCATGGGGAATCCACATGGTGGTTTCGCACGCCTGCTGAAGCGTGCCCCTGGTAAAACGACTTTGGAGCCCTGTCTCTGAGATTGCCTTCCGTAAAGCCATGAGAAGCTTGTACGGGACTGGGGAATGAACGATTTGTTGGGCGCCTGTGAGCGCGTCCATCTCCATTCGGATTGGACAGATTTGCCTAAGTTCAGCTAGCTGTTCAACTGACAATTCCCCCTTCCTTAGCTCGATCTCGGCGGTGCGCTGAAGGGCACTCTTAACAACTAGGGAACCTGGAGCTGTCAGAGAAGCGCCAGCGCCTCTCATTCCTTGCGTTCCTTCGGTGACGTCTGCAGCTGTCACCGCGGGAAGGCTCCCTACGCTGCTCTGCCGATAGCTAATTGACGGGTAGAGTGACGTGGGCGCAGTCGGTTCGACTGGCTTGCCTGATGGCTTCTCTAACGGGGGTTCATTGGCTTCTACCCGGACTGGCTCGATCTGCTCTAAGAGTCTCCTACACTTCCTCCATGTACTGACTATCCCTCCTGGAGCTTTCGGGGGTTGCTGAATGCAGTCTCCTATCTGATCCCAGAGCTTCAGGGTTAACGTACCTACTTCTGGGTAAAGTAGGCAGTGTTCCCTGAGGTACGCCAAAAGTCTCGCTAGCTCCCTGCTGTGAAATCGTAACTGAAAAACCCTGGCCAGGATTCTGAACTCTTCCTCACGAGTTCTTTGGCTAGCGGACGGACTTGGTCTATGAGAACAAGTCCCCATATTACCTGCGATGGTCCTCTGAAGTTTCCTCCTCGGGACGGAGATCGACGCGTCTTTGCAGGCAACAGGTTCGGACGTCTAGAGTCTGGGGTAGACCTCGGAGCGTGGACCTTCCGCCACGGGCCCTTCTAACGGCCTCTGCGATGTCAGGGGCTCACAGCCTGCCCTGAGCGGAACGCGTTTCCCTCTATGGCAACCTCCTCGAAAGCGGGAGTAAGCTGTAGGAATGCCTCTCTGGAATGCCTCGCCGCAGGCCACTTCTCTGATCGGCTGGCTGCCGGTCAGAGTGCCGCGCTGTCCTCCGGGCTGGCAGGTCGCGGTTCAAGCGTAGAACCGGACCGCGTGGATCGCTACTCGCGAGTAGACCTCTCCAGGGTCCTCTTACTCACGAGTAAATCACGTCGGGGTCACCAGATGAAGGAATCAGGGCCACTGAGGGCCGGGGAGCCCGAAGGAGGACTGATCAAGTAATGACACGAGGCAAGGAAACAGGATCAGATCAGTCCTTTATTGAGAAAAGGCAACATCATATATAGGGAAAAAAGAGCAACGGTGGCAAGCTGTCATCTGACAGGAAAATTACCTCACCCACGTACCCGGGTTAATGGGGAACACCTCAAAGGGAAGTTAATTAACTGGGGCAAACATGGACTTAGGAGTCTCATTGTCTTGGGGATTAGGCAGGGGCAAACATAGCCCTTATTTGCACCGGGCATAACCTTTGGGCAGGAGATAAGTCACTACTCTAATAGGTAACTTGGGTCAGCGAAATGCTCTTCCCGCAGAATCGCTGGTCAGGCAATAAGCGGCCGAATTAATCCCTACTACTAATTCACCCCCCTTGTTCTCTGACAGGGGCCAGAGGCCAGGAGCCTGCCCGCTGGTTTAACTTCTGCCAGAGGCCACCGATGCCCAACCGGGCACGCGGAATCCTCAATTATTATTATTATTATTATTATTATTATTATTATTATTATTATTATTATTATTATTATTATTATTATTATTATTATTATTATTATTATTATTATTATTATTTGTTGTTGTTGTTGTTCAGTCGCACAGTCGGTTCCGACCCTTTGCGACCCTATGGACCATTGTTCTCCAGGCACCTCTGTCCTCCACCATCCCCCTCAGCACTCCCAGTTCTGTGCCCGTTGTGTCTACAATACCATCTAGCCATCTCATCTTTGGCCTCCCCCTTCTTCTTTTGCCCTCCACCTTTCCCAACATCAATGCCTTCTCAAGTGAATCCTCCCTTCTCATTTGATGTCCAAAGTACTTTAGCTTCATCTTTACTATTTGACCTTCCAATGAGCAGTCAGGGTTAATTTCTTCTAAGATTGACCTATTTGTTCTCCTCGCTGTCCAGGGTACTCTCAAAACTCTCCTCCAACACCACATTTCAAAGGCATCTATTCTTCTGCGTTCAGCTTTCCTAATTGTCCAGCTCTCACATCCGTACATTACCACTGGGAATACCATTGCTTTGACTATTCTAATTTTTGTTTGCAATGTGATGTCTCTGCTTTTCACTATGTTCCCCAGGTTTCTCATGGCTTGTCTCCCAAGAATCAGTCGCCTTTTTATTTCATGGCTGCAATCCCCATCTGCCGTGATCTTTGATCCCAGGAAAGTAAAATCTGTCACTGCTTCTACTTCTTCCCCATCTATTTTCCAGGAACTGATTGGGCCTGTTGCCATTACCTTGGTTTTCTTGATATTGAGTCTCAAACCAGCTTTTGCACTCTCCTCCTTCAGCCCAATCAAGAGGTTCTTTAGGTCTTCCTCACTTTCTGCCATTAGGGTGGTATCGTCTGCATATCTCAGATTGTTTATGTTTCTCCCAGCAATTTTAATCCCATATTGTGATTCCTCCATCCCTGCATTTCGCATTATGTGCTCTGTGTATAGATTGAATAAGCAGGGTGATAAAATGCAGCCTTGTCTTACTCCTTTTCCTATTCCAAACCACTCTGTCATTCCATGTTCTGTCCTAACTGTTGCTTCTTGGTTCATGTACAGATTTCTCAGGAGGCATATGATGTGCTCTGGTATTCCCATCTCTTTAATTACTTGCCACATCTTGTTGTGGTCCACACAGTCAAATGCCTTAGTGTAATCAATGAAACAAAAGTAAACTTGTTTCTGGTATTCCTTTGTTTTCTCCATGATCCAACGTATGTATTATTATTATTATTATTATTATTATTATTATTATTATTATTATTATTATTATTATTATATTTAAACTTATATACCGCTTTCCTTTGTCAACGACAAACTCAAAGCAGTTAACAACATATTCAATTACAGTAAAATTCTACAATAATACAATATATAAGTACAACACATCAAAATATCAACAATCAATATATAAAAAGGACATATCCAAAAACATATCAATAAGCATATCAGCCAAAATACATAATACAATGTACAGAATAAATTCAAGCAATAAGCACAAATACAATCAATACAGCAAAATTTCAGAAATAAACACAAATATAGTATTACAAAATACAATATAACATACAATCGACACAGCAGTAGTCTGCTTGAATAATATTAAATTTCTTCTTATTTATTTATTTAATTCAATTTCTGTCGCTGCCCCCTCACCGAAGTGACTCCACTTCTTACCACAAGCATATTCCTCCCTTCCTGGGTTATAATTCTCATAAATATATTCTGAGCCAGTTCTAAATCTTCAGCCTGACGTACCTCATAAGGGTGTTGTTCTGAGAAAGTGGGGTGTGTATGGATTTACTGTATGGGACCAAAGACAACAGAACAGCCGAAGGGTTGGCTTAACACAGGTTTATTGCATGATGATCCGGTGGAGCATGAGGTAATGGCGGTGATACATCTCTATATATACAGTAGCATTGTACATTTGAATCTTGTAGCACGGTAGCTTATTGGCTGCTACCGGCGTGGCCTCGCCCAGGCACGCCTCTCTTCAGTAGTTCTTTCTCCTGCTGCTGAATGCGGGGAAGGTTTTCCCGCGGCTGTCCGTGATTGAGCAATGTGAACCATGTGAGACTGAACGCTCGCAGCTGCCCTCTATGGGCTGCTTGCTCGCGTTCCTTTACAGCTGAGATACATTGTATTTGGAGTGGTTACATTCTTATCAGTACAGAGAACATGCATACATAACATCCCTCCCCCCTAGGATGGGACGAAGTCCCGCAACCATTGTGGCTTGCCGCACTTGCGCTTGGGGCGTGCTTGCGCCTGACCTAGTACAGGAGAGCCTGTGATCCCTGACTCCGTGGGTGCTTGCCCTGCAACGGAAAACGGGGATTCGTTAGTGGCTCTGTGGGGCGTCCGTGCCTGCCTTGCGCTGGGGGATGGGAATGGAATGAACAGTTGGGAAGTGAACCCCTGCCTGTTGCTTTCGGACCCCGGGGACCCCCCTATTGTGAACCGCGGAACCGATGAGGATGCCCTTGTGGTTCTGCTACCTTCTGTTCCCCGCTCGGGGGACCTTGAGACTGTGGTGGGCGGACTCGCCGTCGCCTCCTGTCTTGGGGGTGTCGGTCTCCGGGAAATTGGTGCTATGTTGCATTCTAACTCACAGGGGCTACTGGGACTGGAAGTACCAGGGGCAGAACTGAAACCCCTCTTTTCGCTAGGACGGGTGGGGGACCACTCCGCTAACTCCCCCTGGTACTGTAAATCAAGGTCTAAACTTCTTGGGGAATCTGTGTTTTGGGGACACTCCCAAGGGATATGTGTGAGATCGGGGCTCTTCCTTTCCGCCGCAAACTCCCGCAAAACATCTCTGAGGATCGATTCCCTTTCCTCCCCCCTTGGTGGGGACCCATGTCCCCCTTTTTCTCCCCCTTGGGCTAAGCGGGTGGGGGAGTACCCTAACGCTGATTCGTGGCTATTTTCGTCTTCATCCTGCTCTCCGGGGATTCTGCGCCTGAGTTGATCCGCGTGCCGCCTCCACAGGAGGCCTGTATTGGTCTCCACGCGGTATGAAACGGGGCCGGTTTGTTCTATTACAATGCCAGGCACCCAGGCTGGTCCCGCGCTGGCGTAGTTCCTGCAATGCACGGGGGCACCTACGCTGAAGCTCTTTGTGGAATCCATCCCTACATTCCGCCCTTTGTCCTCTACCCTTGTGGGGTCTAGTTTGGAGATTACCGTGGCCAGCTTCCTGCGCATTAACAACTCCGCGGGGGAGTACCCTGACGCTAGTGGGGTGACCCTGTACCCTAGCAGGAATTGGCACACTTGTAAGTCAAGATCTCCGGGGCCCATGCGCCGCAGCGCGTCCTTAGTGGTGCGCACGAGGCGCTCTACTTGGCCGTTGGTGGCCGGGTGGAAAGGGGCGGAGGTGATGTGCCGAATGGCGTTGAGATCCATGAATGCCCTGAACTCGGTGGACGTGAAACAGCTAGCGTTATCGCTGACGAGGGTGTCGGGTAAACCGAACGTGGAAAAGACCCTCCGTAACTGTTTAATTGTTGTGGACGAGGAGGTGCTCGAGACTGGGATGACCTCCAACCAATTGGAGAACGCATCCACCACAAGGAGGAAAAGCGCTCCCCTGAACGGGCCTGCAAAGTCTACGTGTACCCGGGACCAGGGCCCCCTCGCTGCGTCCCACTCCCTATGTGGCAAACGAGCCTCTTCCGGCCTGGAGCTTTGGCACGCTTTGCAAGTGCCGACCATGTGCTCGATGTCGGCGTCTAGCTGGGGCCACCAAAAGTAGCTGCGGGCTAGTGCCTTAGAGCGGACGATCCCCGGGTGGCTGACGTGCAGCATCTTAAGCACCCTCGGCCGGAGGGACGTGGGGATCACTACCCGCTGTCCCCACAAAAGGCAACCCCTCTCTAGGGACAACTCTAATTTTTTTTTGAAAAATGTGTCGAATTCCGCTGCTGGGGAAGATACGGGCCACCCTTTCTGCACCCAGGAGCAAACTGTAGCTAACGTCTTGTCCTTGCCGGTCGCTTTGGCGATGTCGGCCGGTACTACTGGAGGGGAGTCGAGGACCTCTATCATTAAGACCTGGTGGTCCCTCTCTTCCTCGCCCACGTGGCAGCAATCCCGGGGAATGGGGGACCTCGACAGGGCATCCGCATGGCTGATCTCCTTCCCGGGCCGGTACACCAACGCGTGCTGATACGCGTTGAGAAAGATGGCCCACCTGAGCATTCTCGGGGACAGGATTTGGGGTGTGGGCTTATCTGCGGTGAAAATGCCTAGCAAGGGCTTATGGTCAGTCACTATGGTGAAGGGGCGGCCATACACAAAATCATGAAATTTCTTGGTCCCCGCAATTATCGCTAGTGCTTCCCTGTCTGTCTGGGCGTAGTTTCTCTCCGCTTGGGACAAGGACCTAGAGTAGAACGCTATCGGGGCCTCCCTCCCGTTCTCCAGCACGTGGCATAACACCGCCCCCACCCCCACCGGGGATGCATCGCATATCAGGACCACTGGGCGTTTGGGATTGAAGTGGGTCAGTACAGCATCTGATGCCAGGAGTCGCTTCAGGTCATTGAAAGCCTTCTCATGGTCGTCGCCCCACTTCCATGACTCGTCCTTTTTTAACAATTTGTGTAGCGGTTCCGCCACGGCTGCCTTCCGAGGAAGGAAGGAGTGGTAGAAGTTGAGCAGTCCAAGGAACGACTGCAGCTCGGGCTTGGAGGTGGGGCGAGGGGCCTTCTTGATGGCGGCCACCTTGGATTGGGATGGCCTTATTCCCTCGGGAGTAACACGGAACCCTAGGAACTCAACCTCAGTTGCGAAGAAGACGCATTTGTCTTTCCGCAACCGCAACCCCGCCTTTTCGAATATTGCCAGGACCTTTCCCAACCTTTTTGCTAATTCGGCCCGGCTCCCCCCTGTAATCAATACGTCATCAAAGTAGGGTAACACCCCCTCAAACCCCTTCAGGAGGCGTTCCACGAGGGACTGGAAGATCCCGGGCGCCGAATTCACGCCGAATTGGAGGCGCGTTACCTGGAACGCCCCTTTGTGGGTGACTATGGTCTGCGCAGCAGCTGCGGCGGGGGTCACCGGGAGTTGCTGGTAGGCTTGGGCCAGGTCAAGTTTAGCGAAACACCTCCCCCCGTGTAACCTGGCCAACAAGTGGCTGGCTACCGGCACCGGATACGCATTAGGGCGGATCGCCTTATTGATGGTGCACTTGTAATCAGCGCATATGCGGACCTCCCCGTTGGCCTTGAGCGCTGTTACAATTGGAGTTTCCCACTCCGCAGAATCAACAGGAACAAGAATCCCCTGGCCCACCAATTTGTCCAACTCCGCCTCTATTTTGTCCTTTAGTGCGAAAGGCACTCTGCGCGGTTTAAGTCTGATTGGACGTACTCCAGGGTCCAGGTCGAAAGTCACTGGGGGGCCCTTGAATTTTCCGAGCCCCTTTTTGAAAACCTCGGGGTGCGCGTCGCACACGCTCTGTATTGGATCAGTCCCGGCGGCGTGTACTCCCACGGCGTGCACCCCCCCAATGAACAACCCCAGGGGCTGGAACCATTGAGTCCCGAGGAGGCTGCATTTACCTCCCTTGAGGATGACTAGGGGAAGTGTTGCGGCGTGCTTTTTAAACTGGACCTGGAATTTCCCAACCCCCAACACCGGGATGCGGTTCCCTTGCACGTCCTTCAGCGTGGACCTCAACGCTTTGAGCTTGGGCCGCACGTGGGGGGTGATTTTCAGGAACTCTCCCTGGGAAATGATAGAGTATGAAGAGCCCGAGTCCACCTCCATCCTAACAGGGGCCCCTTGTATTACTACCTCAACGAAGTATCGGGGGTGCTCCGTGGATACGCTGAAAACCGGAGCGTCGTCCTCGCTGTCGTCGGAGATGCGCCCTACTCCGTCCCGCTTCCTCGTGGTCCGGGTGCCGTCCTTGGGCCTCGTGGTGCGGTCCTGCCTCGCTGAGCGGTCTGGGGAACTCCTCTTGGCCTCGCGCCGTTTCCGGCAGACCTTGGCGATGTGCCCGCGCCGGCCACAGTTGTGGCACTCGGCCTTGCGGAATGGGCATTTGGCGCGGGCATGGGCGGCGCCGCAGCCGTCGCAGCACCGGCCCTCCTTCTGGACCCTCCGGACGTCCTCGTCGTCGCCGCTCTCCGCGGACGAGTTCGAAACTCGCCGGGCCGCGCGCACCGAGCTCTCTGCCTTGGCGGGTTTCGGGCGCCAGTCCTGGAGCTCTTGCACCCCGGCCGTCGTGGCTTCTGCGGCCTGTGCCGTGTCGAGGACTTGTTGCCACGTGGGAGGCGGCTCCTGTTTCATCAGCGCGCGCTGAGTCTCGGTGTCCCTCAGGCCGCAGAGCAGGCAGTCCCGGAGGGTGACTTCTGGGGTCTCCCACTTGCATGGACCAGCGGCCAGCCGCAGGGCCGCGGCGAACTCAGCGACCGATTCCCCGGGCGCCTGGACTCGCCTCCAGAATGCGCTCCGAGCGGGGAACATCGCTATCGCGGGCCGGAGGTGGGTGCGCAGCACCGCCAGGAGCTCTTTGGCTTTGAAGTCGCTCACCCTCCTCGGCGCGATCAGGTCCACCAAGGTCTTTTTGGTCTCGTGTCCGAGCATGCGGACGAAGATGGCCCTCTTCTTGTCCTCATCTGAGACTTTGAGCTCCACCAGCGCTCCATTGAAGTCTATCTCAAACAGCTCCAAGTCTCCCGGCTTCCTGATCTCGTAGCCGGCGCATGTCTTGGTCCCGTGGGCAGCCATTATCCCACCTTCGTCGCCAGTTTACTGTATGGGACCAAAGACAACAGAACAGCCGAAGGGTTGGCTTAACACAGGTTTATTGCATGATGATCCGGTGGAGCATGAGGTAATGGCGGTGATACATCTCTATATATACAGTAGCATTGTACATTTGAATCTTGTAGCACGGTAGCTTATTGGCTGCTACCGGCGTGGCCTTGCCCAGGCACGCCTCTCTTCAGTAGTTCTTTCTCCTGCTGCTGAATGCGGGGAAGGTTTTCCCGCGGCTGTCCGTGATTGAGCAATGTGAACCATGTGAGACTGAACGCTCGCAGCTGTCCTCTATGGGCTGCTTGCTCGCGTTCCTTTACAGCTGAGATACATTGTATTTGGAGTGGTTACATTCTTATCAGTACAGAGAACATGCATACATAACAATGGAGGATGATCTTGAGTTCACTGGAGGAAAAGCAGGGTTTAAATGTAACTAATAAAGACTGAGATTGTCTCATTGTAGGATTTGTGTGATACAAAATATTCAAAATCATTATTGTTTTTATTGGTGCCACTTGCATCCTGTATCTTCCATCTAAGGGCCCTGAAAGCAAAAGAATAAAATAAAATAAAAAACAAATAATACCCAATAACAAAATTGTAATAAAATGAAAACCTAAAGGGTCGGTAAATACCTGGTGAATCTTTGCCTGTCATGGTGCAAATTTTGCCCCAGGAGGTCTGATTTAGGTGTGTGAGAATAACAGCAATCTCAACATGAGCCATGGAGGTTAAAAACATGCTTTTTAGTCTGAGCTGACTTAAGGGTGTAGGTTAGAAGCCATCAAAAGCCATTCCAGCAGCTATTCTGACTAATTCCATATAACTGATTTTAGTGTATTGGACCAAAGACACCAGGACAGCCGAAGAGCTGGCTTAACTCAACTTTATTACATGCTGGTCAGAGGGAACATGTGGTAATGGCGGACGAACAGCTCAATATATACAGTGGCTATACATTTGAATGTGGCTCCTTGACAGTCTATTGGCTACTGCCCGCGTGACGTCATTTCAGGTCACGCCCTTCTTGTCCAGGTGAAGGTGATGGCGGGAATCTTCCCGCGCTGTTGCTCTTAGGTGAGTCTTGGACCAATGAGAATGGACGCTCGCTATTGCCATCTAGTGGTCACTAGCTCGCGTCCTATTAGGGTTACAGAGATGCAGCTGAGGTTACAATGTTACACATGGAAAAGGTTATATTGGAAACACATGGATAGGTACATTGTTTAAAGGCACATGCTTTTAGAACACAACATCCCTCCCCCCTAGGATGAGACGAAGTCTCTTAACCAAGATGGTTTCTTGCACTCGCGTTTGGGCCGCGATGTGGGTTGGCCCCCCCGGGGGCCGCTCCCGTTTCCTTGTTCCCTGGACCCTTGTCCTGTAATGGGAGAGGGAGACTTGTTAGTGGCTTGCTGCGGTTTTGCAGCTTTAGGGGAAAGGGTAGATTCTGTTGTGGGTGAACCGGGGGCACCAGGGGCTAACGTAAAACCCCTCTTCTCGCTTGGATGGGTGGGGGACCACTCCGAAACCCCCCCCCCCCGGTTCTGTAACTCAAAATTAAACTCTGCTGGGGGATCCCGCGGGATATCTACGAGGACAAATTCCTTCTCCTCCCCCCTTGGTGGGGACTCTGGGCCCCCCCTCTCCTCCCCTTTGGGCTAAACGGGTGGGGGAGAACCCTAACGCTGAATTCGGCTCCGCGCTTTCAGCGCCCTGCTTTCCCGGGACCCGGTTCCGTAGCTGGTCCGCGTGCCACCGCCAGAGTAGACCTGTGTTGGTCTCCACGCGGTACGACATGGGACCGGTCTGCTCCACGACCACCCCCGGTACCCAGGCTGGCCCCGCGCTGGCGTAGTTCCTGCAATGCACGGGGGCGCCTACGCTGAAACTCTTTGTGGCCTCTAGCCCGATGTTCCTCCCCTTGTCTTCTACTCTCGTGGGGTCTAGCCTAGTGAGGATGGTGGTCAGTTTCCTGCGCATTAAGAGCTCCGCGGGGGAGTATCCTGATGCCAACGGGGTCACCCTGTACCCTAGCAGAAACTGACACACTTGCAGGTTGAGATCCCCGGGGCCCATGCGCCGCAGCGCGTCCTTCGTGGTGCGTACAAGGCGCTCCACTTGGCCATTGGTGGCCGGATGGAAAGGGGCGGAGGTGATGTGCCGGATGGCGTTAATCTCTGTGAATGCCCTGAACTCAGCGGACGTGAAGCAACTAGCGTTATCGCTAATTAGAGTGTCGGGTATGCCGAACGTGGAAAAAATTCTCCGCAAATGCTTTATTGTCGCGGCCAAGGAGGTGCTCGTGACTGGGATGACCTCCAACCACTTGGAGAAAGCGTCCACAACAAGGAGAAACAGAGTTCCTCGGAACGGGCCCGCGAAATCTATGTGTATCCGGGACCACGGCCCCTTAGCCACGTCCCACTCCCTGTGGGGAAGACGGGCCTCTTCCGGTCTGGAGCATTGGCAACTCTCACAAGTGCCGACCATGTGCTCGATGTCGGCGTCTAACTGGGGCCACCAAAAGTAACTACAGGCCAGCGCCTTGGAGCGCACAATTCCAGGGTGGCTGACGTGCAGCAGTTTAAGCACCCACGGCCGAAGGGATGTGGGAATCACCACCCGCTGCCCCCACAAGAGACACCCCCTCTCTAGGGACAGCTCCAACTTTTTCCTGAAAAATGGGGCGAATTCTTCCGCTGGGGAAGACGCTGGCCACCCTTTCTGTACCCAGGAGCTAACCGCCGCCAACGTCCTATCTCTGCTCGTCGCTTTAGCGATATCGGCGGGTACTATGGGGGGCGAATCTAAGACTTCTATCATGAGCACCTGGCGGTCCGGCTCCTCCTCGCCCACGTGGCTGTGTATCTGGGGGAGGGGGGGACCTCGACAGGGCGTCCGCATGGCTGATCTCTCTCCCGGGCCGGTACACCAACGCGTGCTGGTAGGCGTTGAGAAAAACGGCCCACCTGAGCATCCTCGGGGACAGGATCTGTGGCGTGGGCTTATCTGCGGTGAAAATGCCTAGTAGGGGCTTGTGGTCGGTCACGATGGTGAAGGGGCGGCCATAAAGAAAATCGTGAAATTTTTTGGTCCCTGCAATTATCGCCAGCGCTTCCCTGTCTGTCTGGGCATAATTCCTCTCCGCTTGGGACAGGGACCTGGAGTAAAACGCTATTGGGGCCTCCCTCCCGTTTTCCAACACGTGGCATAACACTGCCCCCACCCCCACCGGGGATGCATCACAGATCAGTACCACCGGCCGTTTGGGGTTGAAATGGGTCAGAAAGGCGTCTGACGCCAGGAGTTGTTTCAGTTCCGTGAATGCTCTCTCCTGGTCATCGCCCCACTTCCATGCCGCATCTTTCTTGAGCAACTTGTGAAGCGGCTCAGCCACCGCAGCCTTCCGAGGAAGGAAGGAGTGGTAGAAATTTAAGAGCCCTAGGAACGACTGCAACTCGGGCTTGGAGGTGGGGCGAGGGGCTTTCTTGATGGCGGCCACCTTGGATTTGGACGGTTTGATCCCCTCGGGTGTTACTCGGAACCCTAAGAACTCAACCTCCTTCGCGAAGAAGACGCATTTGTCTTTTCGCAACCTCAACCCCGCCTGTTCGAATGCCTCCAGGACCTTGTTTAGCCTTTCAGCCAACTCAACCTCACTCCCCCCCGTTATCAAAACATCATCAAAATATGGCAAAACGCTGTCCAGCCCTTTGAGGAGGCGTTCCACGAGCGACTGGAAAATTCCAGGCGCCGAGTTCACGCCGAATTGGAGGCGTGTCACCTGGAACGCCCCCTTATGCGTGACTATGGTCTGTGCAGCAGCTGCGGCAGGGGTTACCATGAGTTGCTGATAAGCCTGTGCCAGGTCGAGCTTAGCGAAACACTTTCCCCCATGTAACCTGGCTAGCAAATGGCTGACCACCGGCACCGGATACGCATTAGGGCGGATTGCCTTATTAATGGTGCACTTATAATCGGTGCAAATGCGAACCTCCCCATTTGCCTTCAATGCCGTGACAATTGGAGTTTCCCACTCCGCAGAATCAACAGGAACAAGAATCCCCTGGCCCACTAATTTGTCCAGTTCCGCCTCTATTTTGTCCTTTAGTGCAAAAGGCACTCTGCGCGGTTTGAGTCTTATTGGGCGGACCTCCGGGTCCAGGTTGAAAGTTACTGGGGGTCCATTGAATTTCCCAAGTCCCTTTTTGAAGACTTCAGGGTGCGCGTCGCACACCCTCTGTATTGGATCAGTCCCAACGGCGTGCACCCCCCCAATGAACAGACCCAGGGGCTGGAACCATTGAGTCCCGAGGAGGCTGCAATTACCCCCCTTGAGAACGACTAGGGGGAGTTCCGCGGCGTGCCGCTTATACTGGACCTGGAATTTCCCAACCCCCAACACCGGGATACTGTTCCCTTGCACGTCCCGAAGCGTGGACCTCAACGCTTTGAGCTTGGGCCGTACGCGGGGGGCAATTCTCAAAAACTCCCTCTGGGAAATGAGGGAATATGAGGAGCCAGAGTCAATCTCCATCCTAACAGGGGCCCCTTGCACCAGTACCTCAACAAAGTAGCGGGGGTGTCCCAAGGACACGCTGAAAACTGGAGCGTTGTCGTCGCTGTCGTCGAAGATGCGGCAAACGCCGTCCTGCTTCCTTGTGGGCCGGGCGCCATCCTTGATTCTCGTCGAGCGGTCTGGCCTCGCCGCGCGGTCGGGCGAGCTCCCCCGGTCCTTGCGCCGTTGTCTGCATACTTTGGCGATGTGCCCGCATCGTCCACAGTTGTGGCACTCGGCTTTTCTGAAAGGACACCTGGCGCGGTCGTGAGCCGCTCCGCAGCCGTCGCAGCGCCGGCCCTCCTTCCGGACCCTCCGGACGTCCTCGTCGTCGCTGTTTTCGGCGGACGATTTCGAAATTCGCCGGGCTGCGTGCACCGAACTCTCTGTTTTGTCGGCCTTCGGACGCCAGTCCTGGAGCTCCTGTACCCCGGCCTTCGTGGCTTCCGTGGCCTGTGCCGCTTTCAGGACCTCCTGCAATGTGGGGGGCGGCTCCTGATTCATCAGCGTGCGCTGGATTTCGGCATCCTTCAGGCCGCATAGCACGCAGTCCCTGAGGGTGACTTCCAAGTTCTCCCATTTGCATGGGCCGGCAGCCAGACGCAGGGCCGCTACGAAGGTGGCAACCGACTCTCCAGGCGCTTGGACTCGCCTCCAAAATGCGCTCCGAGCGGGAAACATCGCTACCGAGGGCCGGAAATGGTCTCGCAACACCTTCAGGAGCTCTTTCACCTTGAATTCAGCCGCCTTTTTGGGTGCGATGAGGTCAATCAATACCCTCTTGGCGTCGTGCCCGAGCATTCTGGTGAGGATGGCTCTCTTCTTTGCCTCGTCCGTCACCTCGAACTCCACCAGCGCGCCTTGGAAGTCCATTTCGAAAAGTTCCCAGTCTTGCGGTTTCTTGATGTCGAAACCGGCGTATGTCTTGGTCCCGTGGGCAGCCATTATCCCACCTTCGTCACCAATTTAGTGTATTGGACCAAAGACACCAGGACAGCCGAAGAGCTGGCTTAACTCAACTTTATTACATGCTGGTCAGAGGGAACATGTGGTAATGGCGGACGAACAGCTCAATATATACAGTGGCTATACATTTGAATGTGGCTCCTTGACAGTCTATTGGCTACTGCCCGCGTGACGTCATTTCAGGTCACGCCCTTCTTGTCCAGGTGAAGGTGATGGCGGGAATCTTCCCGCGCTGTTGCTCTTAGGTGAGTCTTGGACCAATGAGCTTGGACGCTTGCTATTGCCATCTAGTGGTCACTAGCTCGCGTCCTATTAGGGTTACAGAGATGCAGCTGAGGTTACAATGTTACACATGGAAAAGGTTATATTGGATACACATGGATAGGTACATTGTTTAAAGTCACATGCTTTTAGAACACAACACTGATAAAGTAATTTCATATCTTTTCTTTTAATACATCTCCACCTTACAAAACATGGGGTTGTATAGGGAGCTTAGGAAAGGGATATCATGGTGGCTACGGGATTCTGGGAAATCTAATTCAAAGGAGAAAGATGTCCAGTCTATTGAGCATGGCGGTGGTGGTGGTGGTGGGGGCGGCACAATGGTGGCTTTTATGCTTCTGAACACTAGAGGGAAGCAGCCTGTCGTTCCAGAGTTGATCAGATGGCACACACAAACATGCACCAAAGGCCATCTTGGTGGATTCAAGAGGAAGATGCAGAACTTAGAAACATTAACTTTTTGTTCTATGAGTCCCAGAAATCTTCTTTTTCTATCCCAAGTTATAAGAGCCCTTTCTTTACCCCCATCCTTGAGAAACCTTTCTTTGCCTTGTAGACTTGCCCTGATTCTTCTTCTTCTGCCGTATCCAAATCCAAATATTGGCACACAAAGTCCTCATCAGCCCCAGGCCAGGATGGACGAAGCTGCTGTCCTCCATTTAACCCACTTGGGGACCATCACCCTTCCTGTGGACTTTGGCACCCAAAGCTATTAGTCCTCAGGGTTGTCTGGTTAGTTAACTGCCGCCTGTCACTCAGCGTTGAGTCGGTGGCAGTAGGGTCTACTCTATTACCATAGCAGGATAACCTGGCCTGATACTCTGTCTTATAAATTCAAAAGCTGCTTGTTATATACTCATGCATTCTGCTATCTTACAGGCTCTCCCGACCACCCCACCTGCCGGGACGCTTGGGCTCCGCCCCCACCTTGGACTTAAAAGGTGGGGGGTAGGCTGGACACCGCTGCCCTCGCCACCGCGGATTATTTTGTAAACTGTAAATTGTTTTTGATTCATTTTACTGTATTGCTATGTAATTTCACATTTTGTATCTGCAAATTTGCATTTTTGTTTGGTAACTTTATAATTATTGCCTTGTAACTGTATTATTGTATTTCTTTGTATTATCGTATTTTTGAAAGCTGTGAACCACTTTGGGTCGTTGCAAAACGAGGAAGGCAGTATATAAAAAATAAATTCAATTCAATTCAATATAATGCTGTAGAAGGGCTTGGAGAGGTTCCTTCTTTAAAACTGCAACTACTTGTTGAATTTGACCAGGTGATTCTCAGAGGTGTGGCTATTTTGATATGGTTGGGCTAGTCACCAGCACCCCAGGAAAACACACCACACCAGGAGGTGAGCCCCCCCCACCCCCCAAAAAACCCTGGGCATAGCCAGGCACCTCTGCTACTATACTTATAAAACAAACAACAATAGTGAAATATCAAAATTGGATGTTACAACTTTTTTTCCCACCAGCACCAGAGCGAGAGTCTTGCTTAGACTTAGATCAGTGATGGCAAACCTTTTGGAGACTGAGTGCCCAAACTGCAACCCCAAACCCACTTATTTAGCACAAAGTGCCAGCATGGCAACAGGGAAGGGAGGAAACTCTCCCACTGGGCTGCTGGGCAGATGGGTGGGGCAAACTCTGTGCTGGGGAGGGAGTAAGCACTCCCATTGGGCTGCTGGGCAGAGGGGCGGGGCAAACTCCATGCTGGGGCAACCACATGGGTGCCCACAGAGAGGGCTCCGACCTCCAAGTGCCACCTCTGATACGTCTGCCATATGTTTGCCATCACTGATTTACAGTAGATACTCCCATGCTATGTACTGTAGAGATCGCCAGTCGTTTCAGTTTTGGCTGAGGACTTCAGCATCCTCCCATGTCATTTTCAGGGCCACAGACAGTCCAAATGTGAGCTGCACTCAAGCCTTCAAGACCCTGAAATAAAACTCATGGAGAGGTAGGAAAACAGGCTACTGTTCGAAGGATTTGCCTTTCTTTTGCTCTTCCTTCATGCATGAACTGACATTTCTTCTCTCAAAATGAAGATGATAAGGGCCTAATTCCTGCTTCAGGGGAGTTCCTTTCTTCTCCATCTCTCTCTCTCTCTCTTTCTCTTTCTACATGGCAATTTATAGTTCCAGCCTCTTCTTATGGATTTCCATACCTTTTAGGACAGGGGTGCCCAAACGACAGCCCGCAGGTTGGATCTGGCCCCCGACGCCAATTCATCTGGCCCATGAAGCCCTCGTCGCTTCCAGGAGTGACAAGGGCTTCACGGGCCGGATGAATTGATGTTGGGGCCAGATCTGGCCTGTGGGCCAAAGTGACCGGCCTCCTGAACCACATGACAGGCCCACGGCCCGAAAAGTTTGTGCATCCCTGCTTTAGGATGAATCACATAGTCCATAGGGACAGTTTTATTTCCAGCCTCTAGTTCCTTCCAAACCATCACTAATGCTTAAGAAAGAACTGTGGAGGGAAATCCCCGCCATACCTGTCAAGTATCCCGTATTGTCCAGGTTTTACCGTAATTTAGCACTGCTTTTCCCACCCGGAGCTGCCACCATCCAGTAATTTGATGACGGGAGAAAAGTAGTTACTGCGCATCCCCTTCTGCGCAGAACCTTTCTATGCATGCGTAGAACCTTTCTATGCATGTGTAGAACCTTCCTACCATGCGTAGAAGGGTTCTGCGCAGAAGGGGATACGTAGAAGGCTTCTACGCATGCGTAGAAAGGACCTGCACAGAACTGTTCTGCGCAGGTCCCTTCTACGCATGCGTAGAAGCCTTCTATGCATGTGTAGAATTGACCTGCGCAAAACTGTTCTGCGCAGGTCCCATATTGTCCGGAGCCACACTTGACAGGTATGATCCCTGCTATTTGCCTTTTAGCAATTTTCAGTTAGCAACTACACTTATATGTCACCCCAAAGTGCTCAGAGCCACAAGGTAATTAGCATTTTGCCCCCAAACATGCTGGGTACTCATTTTACCGACCTTGGCAGGATAGAAGGCTGAGACAACCTTGCGCTCCATCAGGATCGAACTCACAACATTTTGGCTACAGTATAGCAGTTTAACCACTGCACCACCAGGGCAAATAGAAGGGGAAGAAATGGAGGCAGTGACAGACTTTACCTTCTTAGGATCCAAGATCACTGCAGATGGTGACTGCAGCCATGAAATAAAAAGACGATTAATTCTGGGGAGGCAAGCTATGAGAAACCAAGGGAACATAATAAAAAGTAGAGACATCACCCTGCCAACAAAAGTCTGCATAGTCAAAACAATGGTATTCCCAGTAGTAATGTATGGTTATGAGAGCTGGACCCTAAGGAAGGCTATGCACAATAGACGCCTTTGAAATGTGGTACTGGAGGAGAATTTTTAGAGTCCCCTGGACAGCAAGGAGGACAAATAAGTCGATCCTGAAGGAAATCAACCCTGACTGCTCCTTGGAAGGACAAATATTGAAGATGAAGCTAAAGTACTTTGGCTACCAAATGAGAAGAGAGGACTCACTGGAGAAGGCCTTGATGCTGGGAAAGATCGAGGGCAAAAAAAAAAGGGGTGGTGGCAAAGGATGAGATGGCTAGATGGCATCGTTGACGCAACTGGCATAGAGCTGAGTGGGCCATAGAGGATGGTGGAGGATAGGGGTGCCTGGCATGATGTGGTCTATGGGGACTGAACAACAACAACCCGGGCTCAGCTAAGCGAAACCTCCTCATTCAGTGATAGTCTATCTGTAATGACTAGACGTTGTTTGGAGAAAAGTACAGGCTGTCTTTGTTGTGTTCTAAAGCATGTGCCTTTAAACAATGTATCTATCCATGTGTATCCAATGTAACCTTTTCCATGTGTAACATTGTAACCTCAGCTGCATCACTGTAACCCTAATAGGACGCGAGCTAGTGACCACTAGATGGCAATAGCGAGCGTCCAAGCTCATTGGTCCAAGACTCACCTAAGAGCAACAGCGCGGGAAGATTCCCGCCACCACCTTCACCTGGACAAGAAGGGCGTGACCTGAAATGACATCACGCGGACAGTAGCCAATAGACTGTCAAGGAGCCACATTCAAATGTATAGCCACTGCATATATTGAGCTGTTCGTCCGCCATTACCACATGTTCCCTCTGACCAGCATGTAATAAAGTTGTGTTAAGCCAGCTCTTCGGCTGTCCTGGTGTCTTTGGTCCCATACACTAAATTGGCGACGAAGGTGGGATCATGGCTGCCCACGGGACCAAGACATACGCCAGTTTCGACATCAAGAAACCGCAAGATTGGGAACTCTTCGAAATGGACTTCCAAGGCGCGCTGGTGGAGTTCGAGGTTGAGGACGAGGCGAAGAAAAGAGCCATCCTCACCAGAATGCTCGGGCACGACGGCAAGAGGGTATTGATTGACCTCATCGCACCCAAAAAGGTGGCTGAATTCAAGGCAGAAGAGCTCCTGAAGGTGTTGCGAGACCATTTTCGGCCCTCGGTGGCGATGTTTCCCACCCGGAGCGCGTTTTGGAGGCGAGTCCAAGCGCCTGGAGAGTCGGTCGCCGCCTTCGTAGCGGCCCTGCGCCTGGCTGCCGGCCCATGCAAATGGGAGAACTTGGAAGTCACCCTCAGGGACTGCGTGCTATGCGGCCTGAAGGACGCCGAGATTCAGCGCACGCTGATGAATCAGGAGCCACCCCCCACGTTGCAGGAGGTCCTGAAAGCGGCACAGGCCGCGGAAGCCACGAAGGCCGGGGTGCAAGAGCTCCAGGACTGGCGGCCGAAGGCCGACAAAACAGAGAGTTCGGTGCACGCAGCCCGGCGAATTTCGAAATCGTCTGCCGAAAGCAGCGACGACGAGGACGTCCGGAGGGTCCGGAAGGAGGGCCGGCGTTGCAACGGCTGCGGGGCGGCCCACGACCGTGCCAGGTGTCCGTTCAGAAAAGCCGAGTGCCACAACTGCGGGCGACGCGGGCACATCGCCAAAGTCTGCAGACAACGGCGCAAGGACCGGAGGAGCTCACCCGACCGCTCAGCGAGGCCAGACCGCTCGACGAGACTAAAGGATGGCGCCCGGCCCACGAGGAAGCAGGACGGCGTGGGCCGCATCTCCGACGACAGCGACGACGACGCCCCAGTTTTCAGCGTGTCCATGGGACATCCCCGTTACTTTGTTGAGGTACTGGTGCAAGGGGCCCCTGTTAGGATGGAGATTGACTCTGGCTCCTCATACTCCATCATTTCCCAGAGGGAGTTTTTGAGAATTGCCCCCCGCGTACGGCCCAAGCTCAAAGCGTTGAGGTCCACACTTCGGGACGTGCAAGGGAACAGTATCCCGGTGTTGGGGGTTGGGAAATTCCAGGTCCAGTATAAGCGGCACGCCGCGGAACTCCCCCTAGTCGTTCTTAAGGGGGGTAATTGCAGCCTCCTCGGGACTCAATGGTTTCAGCCCCTGGGTCTGTTCATTGGGGGGGTGCACGCCGTTGGGTCTGACCCAATACAGGAGGTGTGCGACGCGCACCCCGAAGTCTTCAAAAAGGGACTTGGGAAATTCAATGGACCCCCAGTAACTTTCGACCTGGACCCGGAGGTCCGCCCAATAAGACTCAAACCGCGCAGAGTGCCTTTTGCACTAAAGGACAAAATAGAGGCGGAACTGGACAAATTAGTGGGCCAGGGGATTCTTGTTCCTGTTGATTCTGCGGAGTGGGAAACTCCAATTGTCACGGCATTGAAGGCCAATGGGGAGGTTCGCATTTGTGCCGATTATAAGTGCACCATTAATAAGGCAATCCGCCCTAATGCATATCCGGTGCCGGTGGTCAGCCATTTGCTAGCCAGGTTACATGGGGGAAAGTGTTTCACTAAGCTCGACCTAGCACAGGCCTATCAGCAACTCATGGTAACCCCTGCCACAGCTGCTGCACAAACCATAGTCATGCATAAGGGGGCGTTCCAGGTGACGCGCCTCCAATTCGGCGTGAACTCGGCGCCTGGGATTTTCCAGTCGCTCGTGGAACGCCTCCTCAAAGGGCTGGACGGCGTTTTACCATATTTTGATGATGTATTGATAACGGGGGGAGTGAGGTTGAGTTGGCTGAAAGGCTAAACAAGGTCCTGGCGGCATTCGAACGGGTGGGGTTGAGGTTGCGAAAAGACAAATGCGTCTTCTTCGCAAAGGAGGTTGAGTTCTTAGGGTTCCGAGTAACACCCGAGGGGATCAAACCGTCCAAATCCAAGGTGGCCGCCATCAAGAAAGCCCCTCGCCCCACATCCAAGCCCGAGTTGCAGTCGTTCCTAGGGCTCTTAAATTTCTACCACTCCTTCCTTCCACGGAAGGCTGCGGTGGCTGAGCCGCTTCACAAGTTGCTCAAGAAAGATGCGGCATGGAAGTGGGGCGATGACCAGGAGAGGGCATTCACGGAGCTGAAACAACTCCTGGCGTCTGACGCCATTCTGACCCATTTCGACCCCAAACGGCCGGTGGTACTGATCTGTGATGCATCCCCGGTGGGGGTGGGGGCAGTGTTATGCCATGTGTTGGAAAACGGGAGGGAGGCCCCAATAGCGTTTTACTCCAGGTCCCTGTCCCAAGCGGAGAGGAATTACGCCCAGACAGACAGGGAAGCGCTGGCGATAATTGCAGGGACCAAAAAATTTCACGATTTTCTTTATGGCCGCCCCTTCACCATCATGACCGACCACAAGCCCCTACTAGGCATTTTCACCGCAGATAAGCCCACGCCACAGATCCTGTCCCCGAGGATGCTCAGGTGGGCCGTTTTTCTCAACGCCTACCAGCACGCGTTGGTGTACTGGCCCGGGAGAGAGATCAGCCATGCGGACGCCCTGTCGAGGTCCCCCCTCCCCCAGATACACAGCCACGTGGGCGAGGAGGAGCCGGACCGCCAGGTGCTCATGATAGAAGTCTTAGATTCACCCCCCATAGTACCCGCCGATATCGCTAAAGTGACGAGCAGAGATAGGACGTTGGCGGCGGTTAGCTCCTGGGTACAGAAAGGGTGGCCAGCGTCTTCCCCAGCGGAAGAATTCGCCCCATTTTTCAGGAAAAAGTTGGAGCTGTCCCTAGAGAGGGGGTGTCTCCTGTGGGGGCAGCGGGTGGTGATTCCCACATCCCTTCGGCCGCGGGTGCTTAAACTGCTGCACGTCAGCCACCCCGGAATTGTGCGCTCCAAGGCGCTGGCCCGTAGTTACTTTTGGTGGCCCCAGTTAGACGCCGACATCGAGCACATGGTCGGCACTTGTGAGAGTTGCCAATGCTCCAGACCGGAAGAGGCCCGTCTTCCCCACAGGGAGTGGGACGCGGCTAAGGGGCCGTGGTCCCGGATACACATAGATTTCGCGGGCCCGTTCCGAGGAACTCTGTTTCTCCTTGTTGTGGACGCTTTCTCCAAGTGGTTGGAGGTCATCCCAGTCACGAGCACCTCCTTGGCCGCGACAATAAAGCATTTGCGGAGAATTTTTTCCACGTTCGGCATACCCGACACTCTAATTAGCGATAACGCTAGTTGCTTCACGTCCGCTGAGTTCAGGGCATTCACAGAGATTAACGCCATCCGGCACATCACCTCCGCCCCTTTCCATCCGGCCACCAATGGCCAAGTGGAGCGCCTCGTCCGCACCACGAAGGACGCGCTGTGGCGCATGGGCCCCGGGGACCTCAACCTGCAAGTGTGTCAGTTTCTGCTAGGGTACAGGGTGACCCCGTTGGCGTCAGGATACTCCCCCGCGGAGCTCTTAATGCACAGGAAACTGACCACCATTCTCACTAGGCTAGACCCCACGACAGTAGAAGACAAGGGGAGGAACATCGGGCTAGAGGCCACAAAGAGTTTCAGCGTAGGCGCCCCCGTGCACTGCAGGAACTACGCCAGTGCGGGGCCAGCCTGGGTACCGGGGGTGGTCATGGAGCAGACCGGTCCCGTGTCGTACCGTGTGGAGACCAACACAGGTCTACTCTGGCGGCGGCACGTGGACCAGCTACAGAACCGGGTCCCGGGAAAGCAGGGCGCTGAAAGCGCGGAGCCGCATTCAGCGTTAGGGTTCTCCCCCACCCGTTTAGCCCAAGGGGGAGGAGAGGGGGGCCCAGAGTCCCCACCAAGGGGGGAGGAGAAGGAATTTGTCCTCGTAGATATCCCCCGGGATCCCCCAGCAGAGTTTAACTTTGAGTTACAGAACCGGGGGGGGGGGTTCGGAGTGGTCCCCCACCCATCCAAGCGAGAAGAGGGGTTTTACGTTAGCCCCTGGTGCCCCCGGTTCACCCACAACAGAATCTACCCTTTCCCCTAAAGCTGCAAAACCGCAGCAAGCCACTAACAAGTCTCCCTCTCCCATTACAGGACAAGGGTCCAGGGAACAAGGAAACGGGAGCGGCCCCCGGGGGGGCCAACCCACATCGCGGCCCAAACGCGAGTGCAAGAAACCATCTTGGTTAAGAGACTTCGTCTCATCCTAGGGGGGAGGGATGTTGTGTTCTAAAGCATGTGCCTTTAAACAATGTATCTATCCATGTGTATCCAATGTAACCTTTTCCATGTGTAACATTGTAACCTCAGCTGCATCACTGTAACCCTAATAGGACACGAGCTAGTGACCACTAGATGGCAATAGCGAGCGTCCAAGCTCATTGGTCCAAGACTCACCTAAGAGCAACAGCGCGGGAAGATTCCCGCCACCACCTTCACCTGGACAAGAAGGGCGTGACCTGAAATGACGTCACGCGGACAGTAGCCAATAGACTGTCAAGGAGCCACATTCAAATGTATAGCTGTGATCTGCTTTTTTGGTTTTTTTTGACGATTAATAAAAGAAGAAAGTATGATATAATTTTTTCAAATTGTTTTATGTAAGCTAATAATGTTTTAGTTTTTTGAATTTTTTAAATTAGTTGTACCGTAGGTAATAATTTTAATTATTTAAAAGTAAATGTTTTATACATTAAATGTTTTTAAAATGTGTTTAGATGTTTTGAGTTTAAATTTGAGTTATAACTCAGCACAGGATTTTTAAAAGTTTCTATTGTATTTTATTGACATATATTTGTGATTTGTGTTAAAGTGTGTTTAGTGTAATTTTTTTACTTGTTTTTATTGGTGTGACCTTTTGTGTAAAATTGTGAATTTGTGTTATGTTTTTGATTTGTTTTTACTCTTCTGGCCTTTTGTTTGGGGCTGTTGTGTGTTTTTGAATTGTTTTTACTATTGTGGCCAGCAGGTGGTGTTGGTAGGGGTTATTGTATTTTGATTTTTTTTTCTCCTGGCCTCTGGGTGGAGCTTCTTCTGGTAAGTAGTGTCTTTCTTTATTCATTTCTTTTCCAGTCCTGGTTGAGGTAGCACCTCTTTTGGTAAGTTTGCTTGTTTTCTTTCTTTTGTGTGTGTGTGTGGGCGGGGGGGGGGTTGGAGGGGGGGTTGGAGTTTGTGTTTTTTGTCTGTTTGTTTTGTTTTTGATTGTGTCTTTGTTTACTTCGTATTGTTTTTGGTGTTTTTGTTTTTGTGTATTTTTGGATGTGTTTGAGTGTTTTTAGTAATTTTTTAAAAATTATTTATTTGGTGGTGGGGAAGGTACGTGGTCATTGGGGGTTAGGAAGGGTGGGCTAGGTGGTGGGGAGGGGGGCATGGTCATTGGGGTTAGGAAGGGTGGATTAGGTGGTGGGGAGGGGGCATGGTAGTTGGGGTTAGGAAGGGTGGGCTAGGTGGTGGGGAGGGGGCATGGTCATTGGGGTTAGGAAGGGTGGGCTAGGTGGTGGGGAGGGGGCATGGTCGTTGGGGTTAGGAAGGGTGGGCTAGGTGGTGGGGAGGGGGGGATGGTCATTGGGGTTAGGAAGGGTGGGCTAGGTGGTGGGGAGGGGGCATGGTCGTTGGGGTTAGGAAGGGTGGGCTAGGTGGTGGGGAGGGGGGAATGGTCATTGGGGTTAGGAAGGGTGGGCTAGGTGGTGGGGAGGGGGCATGGTCGTTGCGGTTAGGAAGGGTGGGCTAGGTGGTGGGGAGGGGGGCTTTAGTGTGTTATGGTGCTTTGTGTGGAGACGTGAAAGTAGATCGGGTTTCCCCTTTAATATCAGTGGGTGAGCGGATCGATTCCCTCCCCCCTCCTTAAAACAACTCCGTTTTTAAAGAGAAGAAAAGACAGAGTTGTTTTAAGGAGGGGGGTGGGAATCGATCCCGTCTCCCTGGTGTCCTGAGTCCAGAAGGATTTGGGAAACATACCCCTTTTGTTCCCACAAACCTCCCAACCCTAGGGGAGACAGGGGAGAGGGGGATCGCAACCCCCATCCACTGATATTAAAGGGGAAACTCCAGTCGGGACCTTCAGGCGCTGTTGGTGAGGGAAAGAAAGCCAGCTGGTGTTTGCTTGGCTGTGAGTTGTTTTTCTTTTTAATTTTTCGGGCGCCGGTTTCCTCAGCGTTCTGCGTGCTCATGGCGCGCAGGACGCTGGGGCTTGTAGTAATGGGTTGGTGCTTTGTGTTTTTGCTGCGTTTTTTTAAATGCTTTTCTTTTGATTGGCTGCGGCGCGTTTCCGAACGCTGCGCCGTGCGAGAGCCTCTCAGCCTGATTGGCTCTGGCGCAGCGCGGCGCAAGGAATGTTGGGAAGTGAAGTTGTTTCCCTTTCTTCGCGTTTGTGGGGCTGTTGCCCCACTGCCGGTTTTCTAAATCCTTCGTTGACCTGCGTACCCAGATCGGCCGTGTGCACGAAGGGCGAGTGCAGGCAAGTAGGGTGAGGCATAGCAACCTATAGCCAGTTCCAACGGTTAACCCTTGGATTTATAGGTTAAGATATCTATCTTTGCGTTTCAGCTGTCTATGGATTTCCAAAGTACTGCAGGACGGAATGAGCTCCCGTCTTTGTCCCAGCTCCTGCCAACCTAGCAGTTCAAATGCAAGAAATTGCAAGTAGATAAATAGGGACCACTTTGGTGGGAAGGTAACAGCGTTCCGTGCGCTCCGGTGTCTAGTCATGCCTGACACATGACCACAGAAATGTCAGCAGCAGCAGACAGCGCTGGCTCTTCGGCTTTGAAACAGAGATAAGCACTGCACCCTAGAGTCAGATACAACTGGTTTTCAAGCAAGGGAAACTTTTACCTTTGCTTTACCCACATTCATGGGTTCATTATCCACAATTTCAGTTATCTGCATGTCTAAAAATATTCAATTAAAAAAAACCCCTGAAATACATAATATACAGTAAAATCCCAGGTTACAGATGCCTTGGGTAACGGAAAATTCAATTTATGGTAGGAAATTCTGAGGAAATCACGTCCCAAGTTACGCATTATGCACAGTTCTTTGGGGTGTTCTGATACTTCGTACAGCAGTGGGAGGGTGTTTAGAGCATTTCTGCTCTGGTTTTGGAATTTTCCATTGCATTTTGGCTCTGGCAGAATCTCTCAACACAACCAGAAAGTGCTGGAACCCCCCCCCCCCGCAATCCCTCATCAGCTGTTCCGAGGCACTTTTCCTGCGATTACCAGGGCTGGCCACTAGATGGCAATGTCAAAAATGTAATAAATATTCATTGAAAATTTAAAAAATATTAGCTCCGCAGCTCACTAAAATGTCCAAAAAACATATTTTTTTCCTGTTCCAAACTCTTTCTAAAGGGCACTTAGGAATTTTTCGCTGTGTTTTCACCACTTTAGAAAGAGTTTTCAACAAAAAGAGTTTTTTTAGAAAGAGTTTTTTGGGGGCTCTTTTCTAACCTCTGGAACTTTTTAAAATTTCCTATGGGAAATTGTGCTTCGAGTTACGGAAAAACCACTTTATGGTAAACTTTCTGGAATGGACTATTTCCATAACCCAGGTGTGACAGATAGCCTTTGACCTGACCCTTGCCCTGGGTCTATCCCCATTCCTTCCGAGCTTCCAAGGCCGGCCAGCTCTGTGGAACTCCCCAAGACTCCGAGTACAGGAGGCCTAAATGTCGTCCTGCAAACCCAGCAGCAATCTGGGGCTTACCTGTATTAACAGAGCCCAGCAAGTATTGTGGAGAGTGGTATGTGGTATGTGTGGTCGCGTGTGGCTTAAGGCTTAACTCTTGTCTTACCCTCTCTTCCAAAGAACAGACGTTGTTGATGAATTAAAGATGTTTATTGTTCTCAAGGCATATTGTAGAAATAACAGTTCATTCGTTGGTTCAGGATACACGGATACAGCAGTAAAAACACTAATCAAAAAGTACAGGCAGGAAAATCCAGAGTAAGGCCTTCCCCCATGAAACAAAAAGAAAACCTGACTAATCTAGGTAATCATGGCTAAGCTTGGGTTGGAATCAGGACTCGGTGTTAGAATCTCCCTCCTGAGGTGTAACTCTCAGAAACCCCCAACTCAAATCTCATCCCAAAACCCATATGTCTAAAAGAAAGAACATGAGCTTGGCCCTGCTAATTAGCATACAGCCAATTAGGGCCCAAGGATTGTATAAACACACCCTGGTTCCCATAACAAATGTCTGGTGTTCCCAGGCTCGGGATGTTGATGAAAGCGGACATTCCATGCCTGGAGGAAAAGACAAAACCTGAGTCTGAAGCTCTGAGAAGCTTCCACTAAGCACACCTGCTTGATAAGCGCAGCAGACAGAATTATGAGGCCTTTGCAAAGAAGCAAAGCTACCTTCTAAGACAGTTTTAAAACCAAAGAGACTCCATATTGAATAACTTGTGACCCATTTTATCACACCGGGGTTTTACTGTAGATTTATTTCTATTCCTCCTGGATTCGCAACTGCTGCTTGAAGAGCAGGTGGCAGTCGTGGCCAGGAGGGCTTTTGCACAACTTCGGGTAATCTGCCAGTTGCGCCCGCTCCTGGACTGGGACACCTTGCTCATGGTCACTCATGCTCTGGTCACCTCCAGACTAATTACTGTAATGTGCTCTACATGGGGCTGCCCTTGATGACCATTTGGAGGCTACAGCTGGTTCAGAATGCGGCTGCATGGGTGGTGATGGGGTGTGGGCATTATGACCGTGCCTCACCGCTACTTCGGGAGCTGCACTGGTTACCAGTTTGCCTCTGGGTGCAATTCAAGGTGCTGGTTTTGACCTTTAAAGCCCTATATGGTAGTGGGCCAGGATACCTAAGAGACCGCATCACCCTAAGGACATCTGTCTGTCCAACCAGAGTGGGCCGGAGTGGCTCTCTAATTGTATCATCAGCTAGAGGAGCTCGCCTCTCTAACACAAGGAGGAGGGCCTTCTCTGTGTCGGCACCAGCCCTTTGGAACCTCCTGCCAACAGAGTTACGGCTCCAGATGGAACTGCTGCCCTTCAGAAAAGAACTCAAAACCTAGCTGGCGGGCCAAGTATGGGGTGCAGGTGGAAGGGTGACCCCCCGTTAGGTGGTTGGTATAGAGCAGAATCATTTCCCCTTCGGTTCCAGCGCTCTTTTATGGGGTGGTTTAGTGTCTTGCATGGAAGACAAAGAAGGAGCCGCAGTGGGGGCTAAAACACAGGTTTATTTCATGATGGTCAGGATGAACATGTGGTAATGGCGGAGGTACAGCTCATTTTATACTACAGTAAATACATTTGAATATCGTTGCACGGTAGCTCATTGGCTGCTACCGGCATGACGTCATTCTGAGTCACGCCCATCTTCTCCAGGTGATCCTAGCGCGGGAAAGGTTCCCGCGGCTGCCGGTGATTTGGGGAATGTGAACCATGTGAGCTGAACGCTCGCAGCTGCCCTCTATGGGCAGCTTACTCGCGTTCCTTAAACAGCTGGGTTACATTGTAATCATTGTCAGATTACATTCATACATTCTTAAAGTAATACTATTACATACACAACACTCCTCCCCCCTAGGATAGGACGAAGTCCCTCAACCATTGTGGCTTCCCGCACGTGCGCTTGGGGCGTGCGGCTGCTTGGTTTAGCACAGGGGAACTAGGGGCTACGAGGTCCGCAGAGTCTCGTCCTGCAATGGAAAGGGGGGACTCGTTAGTCATTTGGCGGGGACTCTGCGACAACCTTGCATTGGGAGAAGGGAACGGAACATACAGCTGAGATGTGAACCCCTGCCTATTGTGGCGCCTGGGGACCCCCCCAGTACGAACCTCGGGACCGACGAGGAGACCCTTGTTGCCTCCCCCCGGTTCCTTGTGCCTGCAACCGGCGTACTTGCGCTACCCCCTGCTGCCTGACCCGGAGTTCTAGGGGATGAGGAGAGCGAATTTCCCCCTGCTGCCTGGCTCGGGGGGCTTGGTGATATGGTATATTCTAAAGCAAAAGAGCTGGGGGGACTGGAGGTACCAGGGGCTGAACTGAAGCCCCTCTTCTCGCTCGGATGGGTGGGGGACCACTCCGCGACACCCCCCTGGTACGGTAACGTAAAGTCAAACTCATTCCACTCTTTCAAAGTATCCTCCTCCTTGGCTGAGAATCCAGGGTATGCATTTATACCCAAGGACGCCGCCGTGTCTCCCCCTTGGGTTACGCGGGTGGGGGAGGACCCTAACGCTGATTCCCCTTTACTAGTGACTCGCCTTCTGAGTTGGTCAGCGTGCCTTCTCCAGAGTAGACCCGTGCTAGTCTCCACCCTATAGGATACTGGCCCCGTTTGTTCAATGATCGTCCCTGGGACCCACGTTGGTCCCGAGGCCGCGTAGTTCCTGCAGTGAACCGGGTCCCCTACCAAAAAGCTTTTGGAACTCTCTACCACTATATTTCTCCCTTCATCCTCCACCCTGGTCGGATCCAACCGATCAAACAGGGTTACCGGCCGCCTCCTCATGAGGAGTTCAGCCGGCGAAAGTCCTGAAGCTAGGGGGGTTGCCCTATAACAGATGAGGAACTGACACAGTTGGAGGTTCAACTCACCGGGACCCATGCGCCGCAGTGCGTCTTTCGTAGTGCGCACTTGGTGCTCTACCTGACCGTTTGTGGCGGGGTGAAACGGGGCAGCGGTAATGTGCCTGATGGCATTCCTCTCGATAAACGCCTTGAATTCCGCAGAAGTGAAGGTACTGGCGTTATCGCTAACAAGGATGTCTGGCAGGCTGAAGCAACTGAACACCCTGCGCAAGTGTTTAATGGTTGCAGCAGATGAGGTGCTAGTCATGGGGATTACTTCCAGCCACTTGGAATAGGAGTCGACTATCAGCAGAAACACGGACCCGCGGAAAGGGCCAGCGAAGTTGACATGTATTCGGGACCATGGCCCACGGGCCATGTCCCATTCCCTATGGGGTAGCCGGGACTCCTCGGGCCGAGAGCTCTGGCAGCTCTCACACGTGCCCACTAAGTGTTCTATATCCGCGTCTATTTGGGGCCACCAGAAGTAGCTCCTGGCCAGAGCCTTGGAGCGCACTATTCCTGGGTGGCTGGTATGCAGTAGCCTCAGCACCTTCGCCCGCAACTTATCTGGGATGACTACCCGCTGGCCCCAGAGCAGGCAGCCCCTTTCAAGGGAAGGCTCTACTCTGCGCCTGAAAAATGACTTGAAATGCTCCTCGGGGGGAGTTGTGGGCCACCCTTTCCTAACCCAGGAACTAACTTGGGACAGGATTTTGTCGGCCGCCGTGGCTTTGGCGAGGTCTGCCGGGACTATGGGGGGTGAGTCGAGGGACTCGATCAGCAGGACTTGGTGGTCCTGCTCTACCTCGCATGCGGGATCTCCTAAACTAGGGTGGGGAGACCGGGACAGCGCGTCCGCATGGGAGATCTCCTTTCCTGGGCGATAGACCAGTTCATACTGGTAGGCGTTAAGGAAAATTGCCCAAGGTAGCATCCTGGGGGATAGAATT
This sequence comes from Bradypodion ventrale, assembly GCA_035047345.1. NCBI lineage: Eukaryota > Metazoa > Chordata > Lepidosauria > Squamata > Chamaeleonidae > Bradypodion > Bradypodion ventrale. The sequence continues at coordinate 6,050,716 of JAWDJE010000001.1, read as the reverse complement.
TGTGGGGTGGGTTTGCCTGTAGTAAAGATTCCCAGAAGGGGCTTGTGATCAGTCACAACCGTAAACTCGCGGCCATATAGGAAATCGTGGAACTTCTTTGTTCCCGCGATTATGGCCAGGGCCTCCCTATCAGTTTTGCGCGTAGTTGCGCTCTGCCTTTGAAAGGGACCAGGAGTAGTACGCAACCGGGGCTTCCCGCCCGCTCTCCAACACGTGGCACAGCACCGCCCCCACCCCCACTGGGGACGCATCACAGACTAAAACTACTGGTCTCCTCAGGTCAAAATGGGTCAGGACAGCATCCGAGGATAAAAGCGCTTTGAGCTCCTTGAAAGCTTTCTCTTGCCTATCTCCCCACCGCCAAACCGCCTCTTTCTTTAGTAGCGCGTGCAGTGGCTCCGCAACAGATGCCTTCCTTGGCAAGAAGGAATGGTAAAAATTTAGGAGCCCTAGAAATGACTGCAGCTCCGGTTTCGCAGTGGGGCGAGGGGCGTTTTGCACAGCCGCAACCTTGGACTCAGAGGGCTTGATGCCCTCCGGGGTTATCTTGAACCCGAGAAACTCAACCTCCCTCGCAAAGAATACACATTTGTCCCTTCTCAGTCGAAGTCCCGCTTTCTCGAATACTGAAAGGACCCTGTCTAGTCTTCTCGCTAGTTCTGATTCGCTCCCCGCTGTTATCAAAACATCGTCAAAATATGGGAGCACGCCTGGAAGCCCCTTTAAAAGGTGTTCCACAAGGGACTGGAAGATCCCGGGGGCCGAATTTACGCCGAACTGTAGGCGCGTTACCTTAAATACCCCCTTGTGCATAACGATGGTTTGTGCAGCGGCAGCAGCTGGGGTTACTGTGAGCTGCTGATACGCCTGCGCCAGGTCTAGCTTGGCGAAACACCTCCCCCGATGCAACGTGGCCAGTAAGTGGCTAACCACTGGCACCGGATATGCATTTGGCCGAATGGCCTTGTTAATTGTACATTTGTAGTCAGCGCAAATCCTGACCTCCCCGTTTGATTTTAAGGCTGTACCAATCGGAGTCTCCCACTCCGCTGAATCAACTGGAACCAAAATCCCCTGGCCCACCAATTTGTCCAGTTCCGCCTCAATCTTGTCCTTGAGGGCGAAGGGCACTCTTCTTGGCTTGAGACGTATGGGTCGGATTTCTGGGTCCAACTCAAAAGAGACTGGGGGCCCCTTGTAAGTCCCGAGCCCCTTCTTGAAAATGTCCGGGTGCGCATTGCACACGTCCCGCATTGGGTCAGTCTCTATGGCGTTAATGCCGGACAGTTCGATTCCCAGGGGAGCAAACCACTGGGTTCCCAAAAGGCAGCATCTTCCCCCCTTGAGAACCACTAAGGGCAGTTTCTCTGTGTGATTTTTGAACTTCACTGTGAAGTTCCCCACCCCCAACACTGGGATCCCATAGGCCTGCACGTCCCGTAAGTGTGACTTCATGGCCCGCAACTTGGGCCGCGCATTTGGGGGAATGGGCATGAATTCTTTTTTGGGACAGGATGGAGTAGGACAACCCCGAGTCTACTTCCATCCTCACTGGAACCCCTTGTAACAGTACCTCTACAAAGAAGCGCCGGTGCTCCAGACCCACGCGGTTCACGCCTTCCGCGCCATCGTTGGCTGAGACCTTTCCGATGCCGGCCGCCTTTCGTTGGTGTGCTTGAGGGTGTCTCGATGCGCCCTTGTCCTCGGTTCGCCCGCGCCTGCAGACTCTGGCGATGTGGCCCTTCCGGCGCAGTTGTGGCACTCGGCCTTCCAGAATGGTCATCTCGTCCGGTCGTGAGATGCCCCACAGCCGTCACAACGGTGGCCTTGTCGCTTGCTGGTCTGGCGTCTCTCCCCGCATTTCTTTACCTTCTGTACATCGTCGTCCTCGCTGGAGTGGGGGTCAGCTGTAGAGGAGGACTCCTTGGAGGTTGCTGGGGTGCCTGCGGGTGACCGGGGTGCCCGCCAGGCCGTTTTCGCCGACGTCCGCCTGGCCGCGTGCACGGGTGACTTGGCCCCCTCAGGTGCGGCCCCTCGGGACTTGAACACCCTGACCCCGCTCCTGGCCGCCTTGGCTGCTTGGGCCTCCCGCAATACCTCATTGAACGTGAGGCGATGGTCGCGGGTCATCAACTTCCGCTGGACTTCCTCGTCCCTCAGGCCACACAGCATGCGGTCCTGGAGGGCCGTGTCCAGGTCCTCCCATTGGCAATTGACCGCCGTGAGCCTGAGTGCCGCCGCGTAGGCATACACGGACTCCCCCGGGTGCTGGTCCCGCCTGTGGAATGCGACCCAGGCCGGGAAGATTGAAACGGGAGGCTGGAAGTGCTCCCTCAGTAGCGCCAGGATGCGGTCGATGGGCACCACGTCTACCTTCTGGGGAGCCACCAGGTTCATCAGGATACGCAGCATGGCCGGCCCCACCTGGGCTAGGAAGTGGAGCGCATCTTCCCGTCATCGTCGATGCCTGCAGCATCCATCGTGTGCCGAAACTGGCACTCGTACAGCTCCCATTGTTCTAGATCGCTGATATCAAACTGGTGAGGTTTGACCTTGGGACTCGACATGCATCCCATCCTCGTCGCCAATTTAGTGTCTTGCACGGAAGACAAAGAAGGAGCCGCAGTGGGGGCTAAAACACAGGTTTATTTCATGATGGTCAGGATGAACATGTGGTAATGGCGGAGGTACAGCTCATTTTATACTACAGTAAATACATTTGAATATCGTTGCACGGTAGCTCATTGGCTGCTACCGGCGTGACGTCATTCTGAGTCACGCCCATCTTCTCCAGGTGATCCTAGCGCGGGAAAGGTTCCCACGGCTGCCGGTGATTTGGGGAATGTGAACCATGTGAGCTGAACGCTCGCAGCTGCCCTCTATGGGCAGCTTACTCGCGTTCCTTAAACAGCTGGGTTACATTGTAATCATTGTCAGGTTACATTCATACATTCTTAAAGTAATACTGTTACATACACAACAGGTGGGTAGTTTTAATTAGTTTTAATTATTTTTTTATGATGACAGTATATGTTTTATTGCTGTTTTACTTTGTGATTGTGAACCGTCCTGAGTCGGCCTTGGCCGAGTGGGCGGTGTAGAAACTGAACAAACAAACAAAAAAATAAAATAGCACATTACCAGTGTTGGCCTCTAGAGGCCACTGTGTGCACTGTAAAATATAGGGTCCACTGTTATCCATGATTTCAAGTATCCATAGTAAATTTCTTTATTCCTCCCATGATGGGGGGGGGGGGGGCAAGGGGGTGACTTGTATGATTTGTAGGAGTAGGGTGGGAAAGGGAATAACTTAGGTGAAGAGTAGAACTCAAGGCTTGGATTGCCTGGAACTAGCTTCACCTTGAGGGCCAGCTGCCACCATTCTTGGACTGGAATAACATGGCCACAGTAGCCATGCCATGATATTCTACTTGTTAGACTGTGCAATGTATTCTGTGAGGGATTACCCTTGAGGATGACACAAATGCTGCAAGAAACACAATATGTTGCATGTAGACTGCTAAGAGGAACCTCTCTCAGAACCTACCTGACACCAGTTCTAAAAGATTTGTGTGATTATCAATATGTTTCAAGGTGTTGACAATGGGTAATCGTCTCCCTTGCTCAAATGCCAGTCATGTCTGGCTCTAGAGGGCGGTGCTTTTCTGTGCAACAGCCATAGTTCCAGTGCTGTCTGCATCTGCAAACATCTCTGTGGACATGTGGCAGGCATGCCTAGACACCGGAGTGCACGGAACATTGTTTACCTTTCCACTGAAGTGGTCATTATTTGTCTACTTGCAATCTCTTGCTTTCAAACTGCTATGTTGGCAGGAGATGGGACAGATGACGGGTGCTCACTCTGTCGCGCAGCATTCGGATCTTGAACTGCTGACCTTCCCGTCATGAAGCTCAGCCTCTTAACCACTACCACACCACAGTCCTGAGTAGGATTGTTTTGTTGTTGTTCAGTCGCACAGTCGATTCCAACCCTTTGTGACCCCATGGACCATTGACCTCTAGGCACCTCTGTCCTCCACCCTCCTCCTCAGCCCTCCCAGTTCTGTGCCCATTGTGTCTACAATACCATCTAGCTATGTCATCTTTGGCCGCCCCCTTCTTCTTTTGCCCTCCACCTTTCCCAGCATCAAGGCTTTCTCAAGTGAATCCTCTCTTCTCATTTGATATCCAAAGTACTTTAGCTTCATCTTTACTATTTGTCCTTCCAAGGAGCAGTCAGGGTCGATTTCTTCTAAGATTGACCTATTTGTTCTCCTCGCTGTCCAGGTGACTCTCCAAACTGTCCTCCAACACCACATCTCAAAGGCATCTATTCTTCTGCACTCAGCCTTCCTAATGGTCCAACTCTCACAACCATACATTACCACTGGGAATACCATTGCTTTGACTACACAACTTTTTGTTTGCAAGGGGATGTCTCTACTTTTAACCATGTTCCCCAGGTTTCTCATAGCTTGTCTCCCAAGCATCAGTTGCCTTTTTATTTCATTGCTGCAATTTTTGGAGGGCATTCATTCATAGAACTGCCATAAGTTGGAGATGATTTCACAACCCATAAACAACAACCAACACTTATATAAACAAACAAACAAATTACCGTCTTTTTACTTCAGTGAAACCCGTGAGTACTTTGCTTTTCCAGCCAATCTCTGCATCAATACCCTCTGCTTTCTATCTCTTAGGAGAGCTGCTCTTGTGTATGCCATGATGATAGGAGGGCTCTGTGGTCCTTGGTTCTTCTGTGCAAAGGAGGCTCTCTCACTCATCGGTGGCTCTTTCTGCTCCACTGGAGTGTGGCAGGAAATGCCACTGCTCTGACCGTTCCCTCCGGAGAAGCTGCCCGCAGGCTGCTGAGCCGGCTTTCATTTCCCCCTGTCCCCTTGCCTTGCTTTACTTCTTCACAGAGGTTAATCTGGTCACTGGGAACCATACCTGTCAACCTTCCCGATTTGGCCGGGATTACCCCGTAAAACCTTTCCACGCATGCGTGGAACACGACCTGCGCACAAGCGATGTGCGCAGGTCCCATTTTTCCGGAGCCGCAGGTTGACAGGTATGCTGGGAACATTGCAACCGCATGGAGCTCCCATAGGAATGAGCCTTTCCTTCAGGGATTTGCTGGCCCTATAGGTGAGAAGGCAATATCAATTAACCTCTGCATTTAGAGAAAGTCTGTCTGGCCAGGTTATCCTGCTATGGTAATAGAGTAGACCAGGGGTCGGCAACCTTTTTAAGTTGGGGGCTGGGTCACGCTCCCTCAGACAGTTGTGGGGGCCAGACTGGAAAGGGTGATGGTCCCCAAGTGGATTAAATCCCACTTGAATCCATACTGTATTGATGGAGGGCATCAGTTTCATCAATCCTGGCCTGGGTCTGAGGAGGACTTTGTGTGCCAAAAGGGACCAGAAAGTGACTCACTTAGAGTTGCCATAATTCTCTCTCATAAAACCGGGACAGAAGTACAAAATAGCCTTTTTAAAAACAAACATAATATAATGATACTTATTTTTCCAACCTTGAATCCGGGACAATCCTGGTTTTCCAGGACATATGGCAACCCTAGACTCACTGAACTGGATCAGTGGTACGGAGGTCATGCTGCAATGCAGGAGGCCACTGCATTATATTTTCAGAACAGACTTCATGGCCGATCTCCATGAGGATTACTTATATTTGGATTTGGATATGGCAGAAGATGAAGATGATGATGAGGAAGAGGAGGACAAAGTGGAGGAAGAAGATGATGAAGAAAAATAAGGAGGAGGAGGAGAATTATTTAGGGAAACTGGAGCTTCAGGAAGGGGGAAGGGTAGATCTGGGTCTTGGATGGGTTAGATCTGGCCCACAAATAGGAATCCCTTCTGTCTCAAGTTAAGGGAAGATGCCAGTGGCAGATCTTAGTCTCTGAAAACTGAGGTAATGGCAATTGGAAGGAAACAACATACAGTATTTTAAATATCGAGATAGAGGGAACAAATATTTAAAAAGTGGCAGGATGGCAAAATGGACCAAGATATGAACATATGGTGCTGAAAGGCAAACCAAAGATTGGGACAGTTAGCTCTGCTCTTATAACACAGGGCAATATTAAGCAGCACAAAGAAATACCCCATACAAAGCCTATTAATTCCCACCATATGTTACCAGTGCCAAACATGGACACTTACACAACAAAACATTAACACAAGTTGGTCACCATGGAAATGAGATAGCCAAATAAGGCTGCTGGAATGGCTAGAAGGGATAAAATCAGGAATGAGATTATAAGGGAAAGAATTGGAATAGAACCAATCTTAAACTACATACAGAGACAACAAATAAAGGGGTTTGCTCATCTGGAGAGAATGTCTTGGGATTCCATACATTTCAAGGCATATGTGGAAAGAGGAGAAGGACAAAGACCATGAGGCAGACCCAGAGGTAGGTGAAGGAAGAACATCAAAGAAACGTTACAAAAACACCAAATAATGCCGGTGGAGGCCTCTAGAAGTGCCAGAACAAGAACCATGTACAGTGGAACCTCATACAACAATTGCCCCTGTATAGCAACGAAATCGCATAACAATTAGGTTGGGGGTGGTGGTGGAATGGTGTCCCGCATAGCAATTTTCCCTATGGAAAAAAAAAATCATACAACAGTTTTTCAATTGAAAAAACCACTTAGCAAAAAAAAAAAAGATATCATTCTACGATGCATCCCATAGGGGAAATCTCTATATGATGCATGTATCATATAGCAATTGTTTCGTACAACGAGCCCCATGGAATGGATTAAAATCATTGCATGAGGTACCACTGTATCTCCCTCAACACCCGAAGGGATGGTAGAAGAAAAAGATGATGATGATGAAGAAGAAGATGACGTTGAAGACGCCCCGAGTCAGCCCTGGCCGAGTAGGGCGGGGTATAAATCGAATAAATGAAAATGAAATGAATGAGAAGAAGACGATGAAGAAGAAGATGGCAACAAAGAAATGATATTATTTTCATCTTTGGCTTTTGATCTTGTCTTCTCTCTTTGCCTCTGTGCCATCCTGCCAACTACAGCATACAGTTATGTGATGATGAGATCACACTGACGGAATGGATGTGAATCAATCTTCTGTGGGCAAAAGTAGAAGTCTCAACAATGGAGGGAAAAATTAGAGATTTGAGGAGGAAAACTCCAGGCTGATTCACATTCGCTTGTATGTTATATAGTCATTAACACCAACAACGTCAACGACTTCAATGTCACAACCACCACCACCACCACCGCCACCACCACCACCACCACCACCACCACCACCACCAACAACAACAACAACAACAACAACAAAGTGAAGCAGTTCTGATCCTCTATCATAGCATTTCCCAATTTTGGGGCAATGTAGTTGCAGGTAGAGTCAGAACGATTGACTTTGACTGTTCAGCCAGTCACATGCCTCTGTAAGTAGTAGAAGATTGCTCCTTCATCATCCAAGTGGCTGGGTTTGGTTGAACTCCATGCATGCTGAAGAGGAAAGCCAAAAAATGGGGGAGGAAACAGGAAGGGAAGAAGGTGGGAACAATGGCTAGATAGACTAAGAAGAACATTGCTAATGCAAAAGAAGAAGATTAGAAAAGGCTGTAAACAATGGCCATTCAAAACAAACTTTGAAATGAAATGCATTGTTCTGAAGGCAAGTGGACAAGCAAAGCCACGTTCAACATGACAGTATCTAGGTCACAGCCAGACGGTGATGTTCATGGATGCCCTTTGTAGCCGTCTACTTCACGACTTTCTTAGGCCTGCTCTCTAGAAAACAGCCGGTTCCTTGAGTGTAACCACCATCAAGTCTTCAGCTCAGCTAACTTGATAACTTCGCTTCTGCAGACTGTTGGAAACCCATCAACTCATCTCTCCACCATCAGGGCTCTCTACCTGACCATGGTTGTCCTGCTGTTGGTTGCCGCGGCCATGACTGTTGAAGGTACAGATGGAACTGTTAGGGGGTGATTGAGAAGGGGGGAAACTTCCAGTGTCTTTTGTCCCAGTCTCTGATGTGATGACACTCAGAGAGCTATGCACAGTTCTAGTGGCTCCACCTCATAATTAATATTAACGAGCCAGTTTCTTGGGGAAGGGCTGCCTAGCTTAGAAGAGAGGCAATTAATGGGTAATGTGAGGCAGATGCCTAAAGATGCATGTAGTATGGAGAAAAATGAATAGAGAAATATTTCTCTCTTTCCTCAAACAGTAAATGGTGAGAAATGCAGAAACAACCTTTGGTTTTTGGACTTCAATCCCCAGAAGCCTAAGTCAATTCCCCAAAGCACTGATCAGCCAATGTACTGACTTAGGCTTCTGGGAATTGAAGTCCCCTGGTGGGGCATGTGCCCCACATTGGGAACCACTGGACTAAGGGGAATATGTCACCAGTAGAGGCAATTGTGGGATTTACTACTACTACAGGACACCGTAGTATGTACATTGGTGTAGCCAGGGGTTTAGACAAATCCCTTCAGAATAATGTTATCAACAGATATGAGACTCAGCAATTATTTATATTAAGAACAATATGCCTCTTATTTAATACTAGCAAAAGTTGCCCGGTGTTGCCAGGCTGTTATAAACTGTGATCAGCTTTTTTGGGTTTTTTTGTGGATTAAAAAAAGAACAAAGGATGATATAATTGTTTCAAATTGTTTGATTTAACCAAATAATGTTTTAGTTTGTGCTTTTTAAAAAAAATAGTTGTACCGTAGTTAATATTTTTTAAAATGTGAAAGCACATGTTTTTTACATTCAATGTTTTTAAACTGTGTTTAGATGTTTTGGGTTTTTATTTGAGTTAAAACTGAACACAGGATTTTATAAATATTTTTATTTTATTTTTTTGACATATGTTTGTGATTTGTGTAAAAGTGTGATTTATTGTTATGTTTTTGACTTGTTTTTACTCTTGTGGTCTCTGGGTGGGGCTGTTGAGTCTTTTTGAGTTGTTTTTACTATTCTGCCCTGCAGGTGGGGCTGCTAGTGGTTCTCTTTTTCTTTCACTGTTTTGTCTCTCCTGGCCTCTGGGTGGGGCTTCTTCCGGTCAGTAGTCTTTGTTTCTTCATTTCGGTTCTGGTCGTCGTGGAGGGAGGATGTGCTGGTGAGTTGTCTGGTTTTCTTTCTTCTGGGGTTTTTCTTTGTTTTTCTTTTGTGGTGGTGGGCTGGGAGGTGTTTCTGGTTTGTTTGTTTTTTGGTTTAGTTTTAGATTTGTTTAATTGGTTTGGTTATTTCTGGTTTTGTTTATTTTTCTTATTTTGTTGTTGTTTATTTTGTAATTAGTTGTTGTTTGTTTGTGTTATTTGTGGGTTTTTTCATGTAGTAGTTAGGTGTTTTGTATGTGGTTTTGTGGTATTGTGGAAGTTTTTGTTTGTGTATTTTGTGGTTTAATTTTTTGTTTATTAATGTTTTTTTTTAATTATTGATTTATTTTTGTTTTATTATTTCTTAATTTTGGTGTTTTGTTTTTGGTGTTTACTTTAGTGTAAAGAACAGGCTGTCTGTGGGTTCCTATTTTCCCTTTTGCTGCTTTGAAGTTTGGTTTCGATGCAGCAATAGGGGAAAGGAGGAGGAGGCAGTCAGCCCGTTCTTCTCTCGAGAAGGTTCGTTAGGTAGGTCGGGGAAGAAGGAGGAGGCAGAGAAGAGCTTTCTCTGCCTAACGATGGTTCTCTCCTCTCTGTCTCCTTTTTCTCCTGGCTTACCTAACTGGATATCGGCAGGCAGCGATCCATAAGGGGCGGGGCTCTTCCTTGCGGATTGCTGGTTGCTGCTCTTGTATTAGGAAGTACAAAGGCATCAGCCAGTCATCCACCAGGGAGGGTGCTTCCCCTGATGAAGTGCTGCCTGTTTCGGGGTTTTTTTCCACCCGGCTCAACTTTACTTGAGGCTGGTGGTGGTCTCGCCATGTCTTCGGCGGGGTAGCTTGGAGGAGAGGGAGTCCCTTTTCTCCCTGTTGCTCCTGGAAAGAAGGCTTGCGGGTGTCTCACGGTGGCGTTTTGTGGCTTTTTGTTTTGCGTGGCTGTGAGGCGCTGAGTCTGCCTGCTGGGGACTTGCGCTCCCATTGCTTTTTGTAAGCTTATTTTTCGCGCACTGGCTTTCTCAGCGTTCTGCGCGCTCTCGGCGCACAGGACGCTGGGACTTGTAGTTTTGCGTTTGTGGTTTGCGTTCGTGCGGTGGTTTTTTTTATGCGGCTCAAATTTGATTGGCCGCGACACGTTTCCCAACGTTCTTTTTGCTTGTGCCTCTCAGCCTGATTGGCTGAAGTGCGGCACAAAGAACATTGGGAATTGAAGTTGTTTCCCTTTGTTCGCATTCGTTGGGCTCCTGCCCCACTGGCGCATTTCTCAAACATTTGTTGACCTCCAGACCCAGTTCGGGCAAGTGCAGGAGGCTTGGTACGGGATAGTGTGGGCAGGTGCGGGAACCTTTGTCAAGTTCCAACGGTTAACGCTTGGATTTATAGGTATAGATAATTTGCTGGGAAATGTGAGGAAGGTTTTATAATCTCCCATCTACTGATAGGCTTTTTAATTTAATTAGCCATTTTGGACAGGAGCGTGCTGAACAAAACAGGCCTTTGATCTGGATCTGGATGTATCTTCTTTTGCTCATAAAATGCTTTTATCACAAAAATAGGTACCCTTTCAGTAGATTACAGATCAGGTCATAAGAAACATGCTACTGTTTCTAAATTAACTCATGGGCTGTAGGAAATTCTCTTCATCCTTTCGTCTAAGATTGCTTTGTGGTTTCAGCTTTTAGCCAATGCCTCTGAAACATAATTTCATGATACGGAGGCATCAGACATCCCATGTGGAGAGACCGATTCCGGTTGCTGTCTGGAAAACTCATTGCTGGACCTCTCCAGGCACCATGGCCAGTGGGATTCTGGGATTTTTGGTCCAAGGAAGTAATTTTTCTCAGTTTTGTCTCATATCAAACATTCAGGCATATTATGGCACTGAACATAAGAACATAAGAACAGCCTTGCTGGAACAGGCCACAGGAGCCCATCCAGTCCAGCCTTCTGTCTCACACAGTGGCTCACCATTTGCTTCAGGGTATTATTCCCAAGCAGATGCCTTCACCTGCTTAGGATTCCCTGGAAATGGCATGGAGAGATATCCTGCCTATCTCTCCAACCCGGAGGTTGTTCTTAGGTATCCATAATTATAGCCATTGATATCCTTGTCCTCCATGAACTTGTCTAATCCTTTCATAAAGCTGTCAAGACTGACAGCTGTCACCACTTCTTCTGGCAGGGAATTCCATAGACCAGTGATCCTCTGGGTGAAAAAGTACTTTCTCTTATTTGTTTGAGAACTAGTACCCAAAGGTTTCATGGAGTGCCTCCTAGTTCTAGGAGGTCGCCCTAAAGCAACTGATTAAAGAACAGCTAGACGCAGGACATATAGAGCAGTCCACTAGTCCTTGGAATTCGCCTATTTTTGTTATCAAGAAGAAGTCGGGGAAGTGGCGACTCCTCCACGATCTCAGGGAGATCAATAAATGCATACAGCCGATGGGCCCGCTCCAATGCGGCATCCCAAATCCGAATATGATTCCTGAGGGTTGGGAGATCCTAGTCGTAGATCTCAAGGATTGCTTTTACACCATTCCCTTAGACCCCAGGGACAGGGAAAGGTTCGCCTTTACGGTGCCGGTTGTGAACCACGTGAGCCCACGCAGCGTTATGCGTGGAAATTTTTGCCACAGGGGATGCTCAATTCGCCCACCCTGTGCCAAATTTATGTTCACAATGCACTGGCAAAGTTTCGAAACCTTCACCCCACAGCTTTAGTTTGCCATTTCATGGATGATATCTTGGTCGCAGTGCCGCAACTTGGCAGCGAAATGTTTACAGACCTCCAGGCCAGCCTGGGGGAGAAAGGGTTACTCATTGCCCCAGAGAAAGTGCAGAGAACCGAGCCCTTCTCATACTTGGGTCATCGGCTTCTCCGCTCTTTCGCAGCACCCGTTTTGCCCCAGATCAACTTAAAAGACTCAGTCACCTTGGTAGAATTACAGCAAGTTTTGGGTAACATTAATTGGGCCAGACCGTATTTCAGATTGGATACGGGTCTTTTGAAACCGCTCTTCTCGCTGCTAACGCTAGGCAAGCAGCCGGCAGACCGGATACACATCCCTCGAGAGGCACGCTTGGCTCTCGAGAAAGTCAACCAAATTCTCAGCCAAAGGTGGGTGGACAGGCTTGCTCAGGGGCCATATGCCCCGATCCTGAACTTGTACATCGTTCGGGCCGGATCCATGTTCACCGGAGCCCTAGGAGTGGACTCCGAGAAAGGAGCGAGTATCGTGGAATGGGTGTACTTACCGAACACCTCTTCCCGAAACATCGTTCCTCCCCAAGAGTTGGTCTCCGCAGTGGTTTACCGCGGAAGGCTGAGAGCTAGAGACATTTCAGGGCACGACTTAGCAAAAATCGTGGTCCCATTCACCAAAGAGCAAATTCAGCAGCTGATGCAGCTCGGTGACTTGCTTCCAATTGCCTTGGAAGGATTCACCGGATGCTTGGCATACCACTTGCCTAAGGACCCCAGACTTGTCTCGCTTCAAACGCAGACAGTCACCTTGTATGAATTGATCTCGCTGGTTCCAGTTCAGGGGGCCAGAACAGTTTTTACTGATGGGGGTCGCACATATGGTGTCTTAACTTGGCAGGAGGGCCAGGCTTGGCACACGCTGTTAACTCTTCCACAGAAGTCCGCACAGCGGGCAGAGTTGGCAGCAGTGAACCTTGCTTTGCGCACCTTCGCCAAAGAGCGCCTAAACATCATTACTGACAGTCAGTATGTTAGGAATTTGCTTCACAGTCTACCGGGAGCATACATCACTCCTGCGATAGACAAAAATTTGCTGAGTCTGTTTCTCACTGCTCAATTTCACTTGCAAAACCGCACGGAAGCGCTCTATATTGCCCACATCTGAAGTCACCAGGACCTACCGGGTCCAATCTCCGCGGGCAATAGCAGAGCAGACGCGGCTGCAAAGGAAATTCAGCAACGGTCAGTGTTAGGTGTTTTCACTACTCCAATTCAGAGTCATGCATTCTTTCATCAGAATGCCAAAGCGCTCGCCAGACAGTTTAACCTGCCACTTTCTCAAGCCCAAGGCATAGTTCGCTCTTGTCAGCATTGTGCAGGGGCACCGGGGGGGGCCCTCATGGGGGGTCAACCCACGAGGGACAGAGGCTAACCAGGTGTGGCAAATGGACGTCACCCATGTTCCGCAGTTTGGCAGATGGCAGTACATGCACGTTTGCATTGATACTTTCTTGCAATTCGTTTGGGCGACAGCGCAAAAAGGGGAGACAGCTTCCCACGTGGAGCAGCACCTCCTAGCCTGCTTCGCGGCGATGGGCAAACCTCGGCACGTGAAAACCGATAACGCTCCGTCCTACAGCTCTAGGCAGTTGGCTAACTTCATGGCCACCTGGGACATTAAGCATACCTTTGGCGTTCCTTACAATCCGCAGGGGCAAGCGATTGTGGAACGAGTCAATCGGACGCTCAAGTCCTACATTGACAAACAAACAGAAAGGGGGGAGCCACCAGCCCTCCCCAAGTCACAGGGTCAGGCACAGCATTGTCTGAACAAGGTATTGTTCACGTACAATCACCTTAATGTTTTTTCCGATTGCACGCCGCAGGAGAAACACTTCCGCTGTTCGGAAGCTCTCCCGCGACCGATGGTGCGTTACCGGGTTCCACCGGACCCTTCCTGGAGGGGCCCGGCGCCACTCGTAACATGGGGAAGAGGGTATGCTGCAGTTATGTCTCCTACAGGTGTCGTTTGGATTCCAGCTCGGTGCGTTAAGCCTCATTTGGAACCACATGGCGTGGACCCAGACCGAACCGAGTCCGATCCCGGAGATGGAGGACCTCACCCTGACCGAGGGGACCCGGCGGGAGAGACAGCGGTCGCAGATGACAGCGCCGAAGATCACCTGGGGGATGGTCAAGGCCCTTTGCCATGAGGCCCAGGATGCCATCCAACGCGAGGAGAGGGAGCCGACACCGGAGAACTTCGTGGCCGCAGTCTTTGCCCAGATTCATGCCAATTCCATGGCAGTCACCATCATCCTGATCCTCTCCCTACTTGCGGGGGGAGGCGTTCGGGCAGCCTCACTGAAGGCCAACGATTTGATGCCAGGCGGAGATCTCTCTGCCCGGATGCATTACAACATATGGGAAAGGTTGGCGGGTCTCATCAACCAGTCCGATTTTTGCCTGAAGCAGGACGCCGGTTCTGCCTCAATCTTGAGCACCTGTCTCATCCCTGTGTGTCATGCTCCAGATGCACGCACCAGGGATGGCGACTGGCTAGTAAGGCGGATTTTCGGTCCGTATATCCCTACGAGTTTCACAGCATATGCTCGCTGGGGAATGCAGCTGACTATGACTTTGCCGGCTGATGCAGCCACTCTCCACGCTCCTCGAGTGGCGGTCAGCCCGAACTCAACTTGTGCTCGAATGACCGGCTGCTCTGCAGTCGGCCGAACTCGGCGCCGCTGCCTCGAGGTTGGCAGCGGCAACTGGACTTGTGATAACCCAGAGACACTTGGTTCAATGTATGCTCATTTTACCCTACCTTCAGGTTGGTTCTTTACATGCAATCAGTACACGTGGAACTACATTCCCGCAAATATATCAGATGCTATATGTTGTATCAGTCGTTTGACACTGTTACTCCCCACTAAGGATATGATTGTCCCAAGCACAAATGTTTCTTCGCCCATACGACACACTCGTGCCACCCAGTTAGACAGCTCATGTGATAGCAACATTAGGGTTCTGAGTCCAGCTGAGTACGTCTCATTGGCAGTCAGCATACTTGGCGTGCCAGGCTTAGCTGTTGGCAACGCTCGGAGAATTGGTCAGTTGGCTTGCGGATTAGCAAAAGCCATTAACCATACCTCCTCGGCGATAGCGCTGCTCAACCAGGAGCAGGCAGAGCTTCGCCATGCCATCCTTGACAATCGAGCAGCTATAGACTACCTTCTGTTGTTACATCATTTGGGTTGCGAATCTGTCATGGCATGTGTTGCTTTAATCTCACAGACAACACACGCAAGGTACAGAGCCAGCTCACGGACCTCCACACCCTAGTCAAGAACATCAAGGAGGATTCTTCATGGGGGTGGTGGGATTCCTTGTGGTCATGGCTCCCGTGGGAGTGGCTCCAGACAACGCTCAAAGTGATTGTGGGGGTGATAATACTAGGCATAGCAGGATGCTGTTTCATGCAATGTATTCCCTCACTGTTATCAAGATGTCCCCCATGGGGGGAACCCCGAAGCGTCGTTCCCGTACATCAGCTGATGCCCCTCTTGCGCAGGGTCGCCTATCAGGTCCAAAAATAACAAAATAAGGGGAGATATGGATTCCGCGAGCGCAATTGGCACAACACGGCGGCTGGCAGAGGCCACTCCGGTCGAGAAGGCTCCTGGTCCGTGGGCTCTGCGGGCCCAGAAATTGGGGGAGCGGATTAATAGTAATAATCATAGGGTTTATTCACCCACATCTGACCTGACCGGCGATTCCGCTGAGGAAAGCAGATTGCTAACCTCCGTTACATATTAGGCAATTACTCACTCGCAGTTAAGCCTAATCTTTGGTGCAAATAGTGGCCATATTTACTCTGGTGTAAACCCCGAACAATGGTTTTCCCCTGTCAGTGTTTGCCCGAGTTAATTAACTTCCCCAAGAGAGATTTCCCATTAACCCGAGTAAATAGGTGATGTGATTTTCTGTCAGATGACGATTCTTTCCCTCATTGCCTTCTGATCTATATATGATGATGCTTTTTCCTCAATAAACCACTGATCTGATCTCGCTCCATCTTGCCTCGTATCGTTACTTGATCAGTCTCCTCCGGGACCTCACGGCCGTCCAGCGGCCCCGATCCTACAGTTTCATACACAACAGTATCAAACCCCAACTTCCCAGTCTCCCGCTCACCAGGGGAGCAGGGATGGTGAACCTTGGTGCCCCAGGTGTTCTTGGGCTTCAATTGCTAGAAAGCCCAAGTCAGCACTCCTGCTGATCAGTGCATCTGGGAACTGAAGTTCTAGGACAGCTGGAGTGGCAAGATTCACCATCACTGACCTAGAGTCACACTCCTCATCCTTTTGTAGAATGAAACAAACTATCACACAGGGGAAATGTCAGTTGATTTTTTCCAGTATCAAAACAAAGTAGAATCTCCCAACAGCAAAAACTGCATCAAGCTAATAGTTTTTACAAGAACACCAATTCATCCTTATTTTACACTAGAAGAGGACCCGGTGTTGCCCGGGGGTACTGAACTCGGGCCGAGGAGAGACCCGGGCCTGCTGCCCCCCGGCCCCCACCCCACCCTAGTTGCCTTACCTTTTTGTCTGCTGGTGTTGCCCTCGTGAAGGTGCCGGCGCAGCTGGGCCCGATGCCAGACAGGCCTGGAGGCAGAGCTGGGGGTTGCTCGGGATGGCTCTAGGCAGTGAAGAAAGTGCGGTGTGGCATCCGGACAGGACAGGCCAAGGGGCGGCGTCTGCACGGCTGGCCTCACTGTGATGCGCTGTCACAGCCAGGGCTGCAGCCTGCTCCAGAGCCCCTGCCCGACCCCCCGACCCGCCTTCCCCCTCTCCAGCTGGCGACGGCAGTCTCCCCAGTGACTACTGTCATAAGAACATAAGAACATAAGAACAGCCTTGCTGGAACAGGCCACAGCCCATCCAGTCCAGCATTCTGTCTCACACAGTGGCTCACCATTTCCTTCAGGGTATTCCCAAGCAGATGCCTTCACCTGCTTAGGATTCCCTGGAAATGGCATTGAGAGATATCCTGTCTATCTCTCCAACCCGGAGGTTGTCCTTAGGTAGCCATAATTATAGCCATTGATAGCCTTGTCCTCCATGAACTTGTCTAATCCTTTCTTAAAGCTGTCAAGACTGACAGCTGTCACCACTTCTTCTGGCAGGGAGTTCCATAGACCAGTAATCCTCTGGGTGAAAAAGTACTTTCTCTTATTTGTTTGAGAACTAGTACCCAAAAGTTTCATGGAGTGTCCCCTAGTTCTAGTGTTGTGCGATAGGGAAAACAGTTTTTCCTTATCTACTTTGTCCACACCGTGCATGTCGGGGGGGGAACATCACAGCCTGGCATCGTCTTCCTCCTGAGGGCACCCCAGATGGCAGCGGCAGCCCAGTCCCAGCTCTGGGCTCTGCCCGCCCACCATGTGGGCCCTCCTTACTGCCTGAGGCGCCCTCCAGGAGGTCGGAGGAGCCAGTCCATGATGGCCGCCTGCCGACAGTAGTCGATGGGGAGGCTGCCACCGCCACTGGCTGCAGTGAGGCAAGGCGGGATGGGCGGTCAGTGAGGGGCTCTAGAGCAGGCTGTGGCACTGGCTGTGCAGGTGCATCACTGCGGGGCCAGCCATGACGAAGCGCTGCCTGCTGCCCCCCCCCAACTTACCTTGAGGCCGGCGGGGCTGGGGAAGCGAGGGCGGCAAAGCGCTGCAGGTTTGTTTTGGGTGTTGGTGGTAGGGGTGGTTACACACACACACACACACACACACACACACACACACACACACACACACACACACACACAGAGGGGGCGAGCTACGGATGGTTTTCCTTCTGGGAGATGGAGGCCAACAACGATGCTCTGTTTTCGGCCTCCGTCTCCTGGAGGGAAGCTGTTTGTTTTCCTCGGTGACCGGGGGCCGAAGCTTTCGACCCTTGCCCTCTGTGGAAGGCATTGTCTTCCCTCTGGAAGATGGAGGCTGAGAATGGAAACTTCCAGAGGGAAACTTTTTGCCGGGGCCATGGAGAGAAGAGGAGCTCCCTTTTCTCTTGCAACCCCGTCGAAACCGCAGCGGGGCTGGGGCTGGCCTTCATCGCCGGGGCCTGGACGCGGCGGCATTTTTTTCTCTCTCGGCCTCATTGGCTGAGGGGTGGCACAGTGCGGAGGATGCAGGGCCTTGTAGGTTTTTTTGTTCGTCTTCGTGGGGCAGTTGCCCCACTCTCAATGGCTGGACCCTTGCGGCGACCTTCAGACGGTCTAAAGGTAAGTGTGGCTGGCTCAGTACGGAATGGTTGGGCCGGGTGTGGCCGCTAATGCCGGACACGCACCAACCTACCCCCTCCTTATAGGTATCGATAGATCAAGTTTAGTTCTGATTTGGATTTGCCTACCTTTTTGTTTAATCTGTTTTGGATTTTCACTTTATATGGAAAAGCACCTAACAAAATTAATAACTGAATGTGGTTGTGAATACATACTTATCACGGAGCATGCTGCTCTAGGCTTTAGATTCATAATACTGATAGTTTTGTGTGTTGTGTTCAAACAAGGACAACACAACTGTACCTTTTTGAAAAGTCACAATGTCTTTCTTTCCATTATGTGCACTGTTTGATGAGATGTACTGATACAGACATATGTCTTCCCGAACATCTGGCTCCACACAGTCTGAGTTCTCTGGAGCAAGAATACATTGCATACAAAATGTTCCATACGTGGTACACTGAACTAGGCAGTGCCATGAAAAGTTTTTGCCAGTTATTTTTGCCCTGGGGAGAAATACTTGTTGTTGTTGTTGTTGTTCAGTCGCACAGTCGGTTCCGACCCTTTGCGACCCTATGGACCATTGTTCTCCAGGCACCTCTGTCCTCCACCATCCCCCTCAGCACTCCCAGTTCTGTGCCCATTGTGTCTACAATACCATCTAGCCATCTCATCTTTGGCCTCCCCCTTCTTCTTTTGCCCTCCACCTTTCCCAACATCAGGGCCTTCTCAAGTGAATCCTCCCTTCTCATTTGATGTCCAAAATACTTTAGCTTCGTCTTTACTATTAGCCCTTCCAATGAGCAGTCAGTGTTGATTTCTTCTAAGATTGACCTATTTGTTCTCCTCGCTGTCCAGGGTACTCTCAAAACTCTCCTCCAACACCACATTTCAAAGGCATCTATTCTTCTGCGTTCAGCTTTCCTAATTGTCCAGCTCTCACATCCGTACATTACCACTGGGAATACCATTGCTTTGACTATTCTAATTTTTGTTTGCAATGTGATGTCTCTGCTTTTCACTATGTTCCCCAGGTTTCTCATGGCTTGTCTCCCAAGAATCAGTCGCCTTTTTATTTCATGGCTGCAATCCCCATCTGCCGTGATCTTTGATCCCAGGAAAGTAAAATCTGTCACTGCTTCTACTTCTTCCCCATCTATTTTCCAGGAACTGATTGGGCCTGTTGCCATTACCTTGGTTTTCTTGATATTGAGTCTCAAACCAGCTTTTGCACTCTCCTCCTTCAGCCCAATCAAGAGGTTCTTTAGGTCTTCCTCACTTTCTGCCATTAGGGTGGTATCGTCTGCATATCTCAGATTGTTTATGTTTCTCCCAGCAATTTTAATCCCATATTGTGATTCCTCCATCCCTGCATTTCGCATTATGTGCTCTGTGTATAGATTGAATAAGCAGGGTGATAAAATGCAGCCTTGTCTTACTCCTTTTCCTATTCCAAACCACTCTGTCATTCCATGTTCTGTCCTAACTGTTGCTTCTTGGTTCATGTACAGATTTCTCAGGAGGCATATGATGTGCTCTGGTATTCCCATCTCTTTAATTACTTGCCACATCTTGTTGTGGTCTACACAGTCAAATGCCTTAGTGTAATCAATGAAACAAAAGTAAACTTGTTTCTGGTATTCCTTTGTTTTCTCCATGATCCAACGTATGTTGGCAATGTGGTCTCTAGTCCCCCTGCCTCTTCTGAAACCGGCCTGCACCTCTGGTAGTTCTCTCTCCACATGTTGCTGAAGTCTGTCCTGTATTATCTTGAGCATCACCTTGCTGGCGTGTGGGATGAGTGCAATTGTTCGGTAATTTGAGCATTCTTTGGCGTTGCCCTTTTTTGGGATTGGGACGTATACTGATCTTTTCCAATCCTGTGGCCACTGTTTTGTTTTCCAGATTTGCTGGCATATTGAGTGCAATAATTTGACGCCATCATCTTTTAGCGCTTTGAAAAATTCGACTGGGATACCATCATATCCACTAGCTTTGTTGTTTGCAGTGCTCTTTAGGGCCTTTATAACTTCGCTCTCCAGGATGTCTGGCTCGAGTTCAGTTTTTTCATCATTGTGGTTATCAGGAGTGTTGAGGTCCTTTTTGTAGAGTTCCTCTGTGTACTCTTTCCATCTTTTCTTTATCTCTTCTGCATCAGCTAGCTCTTTTCCGTCTTTGTCCCTTATCATGGTCATTTTTGCTTTAAATGTTCCCTTTATTTCCCCGATTTTTCTGAAGAGATCTCTAGTCCTGCCTCTTTTGTTGTTTTCCTCCATTTCTTTGCACTGTTCTTTTAGGTAGTTTTCCTTATCTCTCCTTGCTTTTCTTTGAAATTCTGTGTTCAGAAGGTTGTATTTTTTCCTTTCTCTTTTGACTTTTGCCTTCCTTCTTTCCTCTGCTATTTTAAGAGCCTCATCAGACAACCATTTTGCTTTCTTACGCTTCTTTTCTTTTGGTATGGTTTTCTTTGCTGCTTCCTGCATGATGTCCTTTATCTCTGTCCATAATTCTTCTGGCACTCTGTCTATTGCGTCCAGGCCATTATATCTGTTCATCACCTCCACCGTGTATTCTTTAGGGATGTTGTCTAGGTGATATCTGTCTGGTCTTCTTGTTTTCCCTATTTTCTTTAGTCTTAACCTGAATTTTGCGATCAGTAGGTTGTGATCTGATCCACAGTCTGCTCCAGGTCTTGTTTTTGCTGATTGTATGGAGGTTCTCCATCTTTGGCTGCAGAGTATGTAGTCAATTTGGTTTCGGTGTTGGCCATCTGGTGATGTCCATGTGTAAAGTCGCCTCTTGTGTTGCTGGAAGAGAGTGTTTGCTATGACCAGTGCGTTCTCTTGGCAGAACTCTATCAATCTTTGCCCTGCTTCGTTCTGTACTCCAAGACCAAACTTGCCTGTTATTCCCTCCACTTTTTGATTTCCTACTTTGGCATTCCAGTCTCCTAATATAATTTGGACATCATTTCTTGGTGTCTGTTCTATGAGGTGTTCTAGGTCCTCATAGAACTGGTCCACTGTGGCTTCATCTGCACTAGTGGTTGGTGCATAGACTTGGATTACGGTGATATTGAAAGGTTTGCCTTGAATTCTGACTGACATCATTCTGTCATTTTTGAGGTTATATCCCATTACTGCTTTTCTTACTCTCTTATTGACAATTATGGCTACTCCATGCCTTCTAAGGTTTTCTTGTCCACAATAGTAGATATGATGGTTTCCAGAGCTGAATTCACCCATCCCTGTCCATTTTAGCTCACTGATGCCCAAGATGTAGATGCTTATTCTTTCCATCTCATTTTTTACCACTTCCAGTTTACCTTGGTTCATTGATCTCACATTCCATGTCCCTATGCAGTTGTTGTGTATGCATGTCTTGTACTGTCAGAATGTAACCACCCCAATTACAATGTATTGCAGCTGTAAAGGAACGCGAGCAAGCAGCCCATAGAGGGCAGCTGCGAGCGTTCAATCTCACATGGTTCACGTTGCTCAATCACGGACAGCCGCGGGAAAACCTTCCCCGCATTCAGCAGCAGGAAAAAAGAACTACTGAAGAGAGGCGTGCCTGGGCGAGGCCTCGCAGGTAGCGGCCAATGAGCTACCGTGCTACAAGATTCAAATGTATAACCCCACTGTATATAAAGAGATGTATCACCGCCATTACCTCATGCTCCACCAGATCCCTATGCAATAAACCTGTGTTAAGCCAACCCTTCGGCTGTTCTGTTGTCTTTGGTCCCATACAGTAAACTGGCGACGAAGGTGGGATAATGGCTGCCCACGGGACCAAGACATGCGCCGGCTACGAGATCAGGAAGCCGGGAGACTTGGAGCTGTTTGAGATAGACTTCAACGGAGCGCTGGTGGAGCTCGAAGTCTCAGATGAAGACAAGAAGAGGGCCATCTTCGTCCGCATGCTCGGACTCGAGACAAAAAGGACTCTGGTGGACCTGATCGCGCCGAGGAGGGTGAGCGACTACAAAGCCAAAGAGCTTCTGGCTGTGTTGCGCGCCCACCTCCGGCCCGCGATAGCGATGTTCCCCGCTCGGAGCGCGTTCTGGAGGCGAGTCCAAGCGCCCGGGGAATTGGTCGCCGAGTTCGCCGCGGCCCTGCGGCTGGCCGCCGGCCCCTGCAAGTGGGAGACCCCAGAAGTCACCCTCCGCGACTGCCTGCTCTGCGGCCTGAGGGACACCGAGACCCAGCGCGCGCTGATGAAACAGGAGCCGCCTCCCACGTGGCAACAGGTCCTCGACACGGCGCAGGCCGCGGAAGCCACGACGGCCGGCGTGCAAGAGCTCCAGGACTGGCGACCAAAAAACGCCAAGGCAGAGAGCTCGGTGCGCGCGGCCCGGCGGGTTTCGAACTCGTCCACGGAGAGCGGCGACGACGAGGACGTCCGGCGGGTCCAGAAGGATGGCCGACGCTGTGACGGCTGCGGCGCCGCCCACGCCCGCGCCAAATGCCCGTTCCGCAAGGCCGAGTGCCACAACTGCGGCCGGCGCGGGCACATTGCCAGGGTCTGCCGGAAGCGGCGCGAGGCCAAGAGGAGTTCCCCAGACCGCTCGGCGAGGCAGGACCGCACCACGAGGCCCAAGGACCACGGCACCCGGACCACGAGGAAGCGGGACGGCGTCGGACGCATCTCCGACGACAGCGAGGACGACGCTCCGGTTTTCAGCGTTTCCACGGAGCATCCCCGATACTTCGTCGAGGTAGTAATACAAGGGGCCCCTGTTAGGATGGAGGTGGACTCGGGTTCTTCTTACTCTATTATCTCCCAGGGAGAGTTCCTAAAGATACCCCCCCACGTGCGGCCCAAGCTCAAGGCGTTGAGGGCCACACTAAAGGACGTGCAAGGGAACCGCATCCCGGTACTGGGGGTTGGGAAGTTCCAGGTCCAGTTCAAAAAGCGCGCTGCAACGCTTCCCCTAGTCGTCCTCAAAGGAGGTAAATGCAGCCTCCTCGGGACTCAATGGTTTCAGCCCCTGGGGTTGTTCATCGGGGGGGGTGCACGCCGTGGGAGTACACGCCGCCGGGACTGATCCAATACAGAGCGTGTGTGAGGCGCACCCCGAAGTTTTTAAAAAGGGACTCGGAAAGTTCAAGGGCCCCCCAGTGACTTTCGACCTGGACCCTGGAGTACGTCCAATCAGACTTAAACCGCGCAGGGTGCCTTTCGCCCTAAAAGACAAGATAGAGGCGGAGTTGGACAAATTGGTGGGCCAGGGGATTCTTGTTCCTGTTGATTCTGCGGAGTGGGAAACTCCAATTATAACAGCACTCAAGGCCAACGGGGAGGTCCGCATATGCGCTGATTACAAGTGCACCATCAATAAGGCGATCCGCCCTAATGCGTATCCGGTGCCGGTAGTCAGCCACTTGTTGGCCAGGTTGCACGGGGGGAGGTGCTTTGCTAAGCTCGACCTGGCCCAAGCCTACCAGCAGCTCCCGGTCACCCCCGCCGCAGCTGCTGCGCAGACCATAGTCACACACAAAGGGGCGTTCCAAGTATCGCGCCTCCAATTCGGCGTGAATTCGGCGCCCGGGATTTTCCAATCACTCGTGGAACGCCTCCTAAAGGGACTAGAGGGGGTGTTACCCTACTTTGATGACGTATTGATTACAGGGGGGAGCCGGGCAGAATTGGCAGAAAGGTTGGGAAGGGTCCTAGAAAAATTCGAAAAGGCGGGGTTGCGGTTGCGAAAGGACAAATGCGTCTTCTTCGCAACCGAGGTCGAGTTTCTAGGGTTCCACATTACTCCCGAGGGAATAAGGCCATCCCAATCCAAGGTGGCCGCCATCAAAAAGGCCCCTCGCCCCACCTCCAAGCCCGAGCTGCAGTCGTTCCTTGGGCTGCTCAACTTCTACCACTCCTTCCTTCCTCGGAAGGCAGCCGTGGCGGAACCGCTACACAAATTGTTAAAAAAGGACGAGGCATGGAAGTGGGGCGACGACCACGAGAAGGCTTTCAATGACCTGAAGCGACTCCTGGCATCAGATGCTGTACTGACCCACTTCAATCCCAAACGCCCAGTGGTCCTGATTTGCGATGCATCCCCGGTGGGGGTGGGGGCGGTGTTATGCCACGTGCTGGAGAACGGGAGGGAGGCCCCGATAGCGTTTTACTCTAGGTCCTTGTCCCAAGCGGAGAGAAACTACGCCCAGACAGACAGGGAAGCACTAGCGATAATTGCGGGGACCAAGAAATTTCATGATTTCGTGTATGGCCGCCCCTTCACCATAGTGACTGACCACAAGCCCTTGCTAGGCATTTTCACCGCAGATAAGCCCACACCCCAAATCCTGTCCCCGAGAATGCTCAGGTGGGCCATTTTTCTCAACGCGTATCAGCACGCGTTGGTATACCGGCCCGGAAAGGAGATCAGCCACGCGGATGCCCTGTCGAGGTCCCCTATTCCCCGGGATTGCTGCCACGTGGGCGAGGAAGAGAGAGACCACCAGGTTTTAATGATAGAGGTCCTAGACTCCCCTCCAGTAGTACCGGCCGACATCGCCAAAGCGACCGGCAAGGACAAAACGTTAGCCACAGTCTGCTCCTGGGTACAGAAAGGGTGGCCCGTGTCTTCCCCAGCAGCGGAATTCGACACATTTTTCAAAAAGAAACTAGAGTTGTCCCTAGAGAGGGGTTGCCTGTTGTGGGGGCAGCGGGTAGTGATTCCCACGTCCCTCCGGCCGAGGGTGCTTAAGCTGCTGCACGTCAGCCACCCGGGGATCGTCCGCTCTAAGGCTCTAGCCCGTAGCTACTTTTGGTGGCCACAGCTAGACGCCGACATTGAGCACATGGTCGGCACTTGCGAAGCGTGCCAAAGCTCCAGGCCAGAAGAGGCTCGTCTGCCACATAGAGAGTGGGACGCAGCGAGGGGGCCCTGGTCCCGGGTACACGTAGATTTTGCAGGGCCGTTCAGGGGAACGCTCTTCCTCCTAGTGGTGGATGCGTTCTCAAAGTGGTTGGAGGTCATCCCAGTTTCGAGCACCTCCTCGGCCACCACAGTTAAACAGTTACGGAGGGTCTTTTCCACGTTCGGTTTACCCGACACCCTCGTCAGCGATAACGCTAGCTGTTTTACGTCCGCCGAGTTCAGGGAATTCGTGGATCTCAATGCCATTCGGCACATCACCTCCGCCCCTTTTCACCCGGCCACCAACGGCCAAGTAGAGCGCCTCGTGCGCACCACTAAAGACGCGCTACGGCGCATGGGCTCCGGAGATCTAGACCGGCAACTATGCCAATTCCTGCTACGGTACAGGGTCACCCCTTTAGCGTCAGGGTACTCCCCCGCGGAATTGCTAATGCGCAGAAAGCTGGCTACGGTAATCTCCAGGCTAGACCCCACCAGAGTAGAAGACAAAGGGCGAAATGTAGAGATGGATTCCTCAAAGAGTTTTAGCGTAGGCGCCCCCGTGCATTGCAGGAACTACGCCAACGGGGGACCAGCCTGGGTGCCCGGCATCGTAATAGAACAAACCGGCCCCGTCTCATACCGCGTGGAGACCAACACAGGCCTCCTGTGGAGGCGGCACGCAGATCAACTCAGGCGGAGGGTCCCCGGAAAGCAGGACGAAGACGAGAGTAGCAACGAATCAGCGTTAGGGTACTCCCCCACCTGCTTAACCCAAGGGGGAGGGAAAGGGGAACATGGGTCCCCACCAAGGGGGGAGGAAAGGGAATCGATCCTCAGAAATCTTTTGCGGGAGTTTGCGGCGGAAAGGAAGAGCCCCGATCCCACACACATCCCCCGGGAGCGTCCCAGAAATACAGATTCCCCAAGAAGTTTAGACCTTGATTTACAGTGCCAGGGGGAGTTAGCGGAGTGGTCCCCCACCCGTCCTAGCAAAAAGAGGGGTCTCAGTTCAGCCCCTGGTACTTCCAGTCCCAGTAGCCCCTGTGAATTAGAGTGCAACATAGCGCCAATGTCCCGGAGACCGACACCCCCAAGGCAGGAGGCAACGGCGAGGCCGTCCGCCACAGTCTCCAGGTCCCCCGAGCGGGGGACAGAAGGGAGCAGAACCACAAGGGCATCCTCATCGGTCCCGCGGTTCACGATCGGAGGGTCCCCGGGGTCCGAGGGAAACAGACAGGGGTTCACTTCCCAGTTGTTCATCCCATTCCCTTCCCCCAGCGCAAGGCAGGCACAGACGCCCCACAGAGCCACTAATGAATCCCCGCTTCCCGTTGCAGGACAAGCACCCACGGAGTCAGGGATCACAGGCTCTCCGGTACTAGGGCAGGCGCAAGCGCGCCCCAAGCGAATGTGCGGCAAGCCACATTGGTTGCGGGACTTCGTCCCATCCTAGGGGGGAGGGATGTTGTGTATGCATGTCTTGTACTGTCAGAATGTAACCACCCCAATTACAATGTATTGCAGCTGTAAAGGAACGCGAGCAAGCAGCCCATAGAGGGCAGCTGCGAGCGTTCAATCTCACATGGTTCACGTTGCTCAATCACGGACAGCCGCGGGAAAACCTTCCCCGCATTCAGCAGCAGGAAAAAAGAACTACTGAAGAGAGGCGTGCCTGGGCGAGGCCTCGCAGGTAGCGGCCAATGAGCTACCGTGCTACAAGATTCAAATGTATAACCCCACTGTATATAAAGAGATGTATCACCGCCATTACCTCATGCTCCACCAGATCCCTATGCAATAAACCTGTGTTAAGCCAACCCTTCGGCTGTTCTGTTGTCTTTGGTCCCATACAGTAAAGCAGTATTGCTCCTTACAACATTGCATTTCCCCTCCCCCCCTCCTGTCCCTCCCCCTCCTCCACTCCGCGGTGCTAAGCATCCTGTATCACCTAGCCTGCCCCTTTGTTTTGCCTTTTGTTTTGGTCAATAGGGTTCTCTTGGCAAGATTTATGGCGTGGTTGCCGGTGTCTGCGCCATTTTTCTCTCCTCATACATTTTATCACAGTTTTTTAAAAGTTTAAAAACGTTTAAGACAACATATTATCATGCATATTATCACACTTTAAAGCACAGTCTCTATGTCAGTTGCTATATTAAGTCATTTTAAAGTCTTTATGTGAGTTACTATATTAAGTCATCAACATTTCTGCATATTTAACTACTTATCCTTTGTATGGGGCTCTGAGTCTCACCCCCTGGTTTAACTCCTTTGCCTTCTTCCCTTCTGCCAATTGGACCTCTCCTTCGGCGCTTGGTTGTTTTCAGGGCTTGGAAAAGGCTCTCGTCGGGGCGACTGGCTGGCCTCTCCCCGCCCGGCTGGTCTTCCTCCTCCCTCACCGGCCCGGCTGGAGATGGTGGGGACCGGAGAAATACTATATACTATTTATTCTTTATTTCCACAATAAACATCCCAGTTTAGAAATGTGGAATAGTGCGCTTCTTTATCCATGGTTCGAAAAGCCAAGAAATGGTCCAATTTTATTGGTAATACTGTATAGAAATACGCAAGTGGCCCAAACGGTGTGCAAAGATCCAGGCAAAAAAACTGTTTGCAATGATTATAATAATGAGATACTATCTGGTGTTTCAATAATATTTATAACTCAAGAATGGATATCTTCTCCACAAAATAATATTACAAGGAATTCTTCCAAAATTTCTCCATACAGGTAAATTTTCACAGTAAAGTCACCTGAAGTCTTTTTTCAACAAGTGTAATGAAATGATGATCGAAACCATATAGATCCCAGTGGGAATGAGAGCTTAGTAAAAGGTAAAGGTTTCCCTTGCTCGAAAGCCGGTCGTATCCGACTCTAGGGTGCAGTGCTCATCTCTGTTTCAAAGCCCAAGAACCAGCGTTGTCTGCTTCTGCAGACGTTTCCATGGTCATGTGGCAGGCATGACTAAACACCGGAGCACATGGAACGCTTAAGGAGAGATAAAACAAGGCCATTTCAGTTACAATTCATAGAAAATATTATTTAAAGTTATTGTGAGGAGTAAATGTATTCTATTAGTTCAAAAAGGGTAAAAAAAAAAACATTCAAGTAGTAATCAGAAGAGCAGTAGTATTCCATGAAGAGTGATAACATTCAAAAGAAATCAAGCCAATTGTTGCATTCAGGAATTTCGAAAGCAAAGCAGACTATGATTCTGTTGGGAACTGAAGCCTTCTAAATGGATACAATCCCAAATAAACTAAATCTGTGGCATACAAAATCATAAATCTACAAAATGAGCAGACGCTTAAAATATTATCTGCCACCTAAACCTCCTCCAGCCCTCTAGTTGAAGCAGTTTCTTGGCCTTTCTCAATTACCTAGTGCCATAATGGTGAATCTTGGTACTCCAGATGTTCTTGGACTCCAACTCCCAGAAGCCCAAGCACCCTGTGAATCCACACGAATGGGTTTACTGCTATTCATCCAGCCCACCCTGCCCTCGTCGCTCCCGGAAGCAGAAGTAAAACGCGCCCGGACGGAGGAAGGGTTAACCCAGAAGAGTCTTAACTTCTGCTTCCGGGAGCGACGAGGGCAGCATGGGCCGGATGAATAGCAGTAAACCCATTCGTGTGGATTCACAGGGTGCTTGGGTTTCTGGGAATTGTGACACTTTTGTGACACTTTCATTCGCCTCATGCACACATTTTTGATCTGATGTTTTTGGAGCAGTAATCTTCACTCAACATCTTTGGTTTATTCCTTCTCTCAATTGTCTTCTGAGGTGCTATTGCTCCCGTAATTTAAGTCCCTGAACTTCTTGCTTTCTTTGTATCCAGAGCCAACCGGATCCAGATCTAGCCAGCACCAGGCTGACTCCAATTTGGTTACATAAAGGAGCCGATGATAGTTAGGCAGTGAACCATCTGCACTGTTGATAACATATACCAACAGGAGACCATGTTTAGACGGACCTGGGGTCAACATGACATGAAACCATTTTGAGACATCAATCTACCTCTAGTCTCCTCCCTCTTGACTCAATGAAAGTTCCATAAATGCTAGAAACCCATATCTCAATCCCCACCAAACCTTTGGGGTGAAGTTCCCTTCACCAGGTGGTCTACCATCTTGACTGACTATGTGGGCATGGAGTCAGGCTTCTGCCATGAAGGCTTTCTTGTTCACCTTGGCTACGCTTCTACTCATGGCTGTGACATCGGAAGGTAAAGAGGAAGGTCATTCATTTGTATGCATTTGGTTATTTTAATAGTGAGAATAGAATAGATGACCTTGTTTCAGAAGCCCACTTGGATTCGTCAGCTGGGCATAGTCAACCAGTTGCTTGGAAAGGTCTTTGATTCATGCATGCAGTAGCAATATCTTGGGACTGTGGTAGTTTAGTGGTTAAGATGCTGAACTTGACAACTGGAAGGTCGGCAGGTCAGTAGTTTGAGACCCGAGTGCTGCACGGCGGAGTGAACTCCTATCATCTGTCTCAGCTCCTGCCAACCTAGCAGTCTAAAAGCAAGAAATTGCAAATAGGTAACTAGGTACCGCTCCAGCAGGAAAGGTAACAGCGTTCCATGCACTCTAGTGTGTACTCATACCTGACCATGAAAATATCTGCAGACGCAGACAGCACTGGCTCTTTGGCTGTAAACGGAGCTGAGCACTGCACCCTAGAGTCAGATATGGCTGGCTTTCGAGCAAGGGAGGACCTTTATCTAGCAAAATCTTTGACATTCAAGTGGAAGAAAGTGCTGGGTATACAACTGTAAGGAAGAGGGGAAAGAGGAAATTGATGCACAGAGGAGATGTACAGTTGCTAAACCTGCTGGTGTGGCGGTGGTGGTAGCATTTGGAAGCACATGCTTCCCTCTGCAGCTAAGAGTGAGAATTGCACAATCTTCAAAAATTGGAAAGAGAAAGAAAATGATATGGAGAGTTCACTAAGGTGGGATAGGAGGCTTCTTTTACTTTGGTGGAGGTTGTAGTATTTATTTGATTATCAAGTTGCCTTACAGAGCTGTCATAGTGAGGCTAATTCTTTACTTCCACTGCATTATTAATTTAATGCTTAATAATTTAAATAAATCAATATAATTAAAAAGAGGAGAATGCCAGTAATAAAGCAGACTCTACGGCCAGCAAATTAACAGCAATCGCCAGGCAGCAATTAACTAATCTGACAACTCGATGTACTAATGGCCTTAGGTATTGAAGTCCACAGGGAAGGGTGATGATCCCCAAGTGGATTAAATCCCACTTGAATCCATCTTGATGGAGGGCAGAAGCTTCATCTATCCTGACCTGGGGCTGAGGAGGACTTTGTGTGCCAAAAAGACTCAGAACCAGAAAGTGACTCGTGGAACTGGATCAGTGCTATGGGTGTCACACTGTGATGTTCCCAGGACAACCTTCATGGCGGATTCTGAGTCCTTTTGGCACGCAAAGTCCTCCTCTGCCCCAGGCCAGGATGGATGAAGCTGCTGCCCTCCATCAAGATGGATTCAAGTGGGATTTAATCCACCTGGGGACCTTCACCCTTCCCTGTGGACTTCGCCACCTGAGGTCATTAGTCCTCAGGGTGGTCAGGCGAGATAACTGCTGCCTGACAATTGGTGTTGAGTCGCTGGGAGTAGGATCTATTCCAGAGTTTCTCAACCTTGGCCCCTGATGTTCTTGGACTTCAATTCCCAGACGTCCAAGTTAGCACACGTGCTGATCGGGGTTTCTGGCAATTGAAGTCCAAGGTTGGGAAACTCTGGTCTACTCTATTACCATAGCAGGATAACTTGGCCAAACCCCCACGTGGAGGGGGCACACGTCACTTAATGTTGGGAGATCATTTATTGTCGTCCTTCTTTGTTTGTTGGTTGGTTTAATATTTTAAATTTCTTTCTTACAAATAAACACCATAAACAAACATATAATACATGGCACAAGTGATAAAACAGTGCTGAACTACAGCAGGGGATTCGTACATTCAACCTTTGCAATCCTATTTGAATGCAATATGGCATCCTAGATAATAACGTAATCTCACAAGACCGTGATGATGAACTTTGGCACTCCAGTTGTTCTTGGACTTAAATTCCCAGAAGCCCCATGAATTCACATGAATGGGTTTACTGCGATTCATCCGGCCCAGAAGAGTCTTAACCATACGGGCGCATTTTACTTCCGCTTCCAGGAGCAACGAGAGAGGCGTGGGCCAGATGAATCACAATAAACCTATTCGTGTGGATTCACGGGGGCTTCTGGGAATTGAAGTCCAAGAACATCTGGAGTGCCAAGGTTCGCCATCACGGTCATAAGAACTTCTACAGATTGTTGCATTCCATTCCACAGATGATGACATTTTCTTTTTTTAAAAAAAGAAGATCTCAAAGTGAACCACCCCCACCCTAATCCTCGGCTTTCTCTCCTGCAGGTGACGTGCAAGAGTGCAGATCTCACTGTTATGGCTACTGCAGTTACAGATGCCCCGATGGCCAGCTCTCTGCTGCTTTGGTGTCTTGCACGGAAGACAAAGAAGGAGTCGCAATAAGGACTAACACAGGTTTATTGGTTGATGATCAGAACGAACATGTGGTAATGGCGGAGATACATCACATTATATACAGTAATGAAACAATGAAACACATTTGAATCTGGTTGCACGGTGGCTCATTGGCTGCCACCGTTGGGGGCGTCGTCTTGAGGCACGCCCCCCTCTTCTGTAGTTCTTCATGCGGAGAAGTTTCCCGCGGCTGTCCGTGATTTGGGGATTGAACCATGTGAGTATGAACGCTCGCACCCGCCCTTGATGGGCGGCTCGCTCGCGTTCCTTTGGCAGCTGTGATACATTGTAATATGGGGCTGGTTACATTCATTTACTTAAAGCAACAGTGTTCTTGCATACACAACATCCCTCCCCCCTAGGATGGGACGAAGTCCCTTAACCATTGTGGCTTCCCGCACGTGCGTCTGGGGCGCGTGTCAGCCTGCCCTAACACAGGGGAGCCCGTGGCTCCTGGTCCCGCGCGGTCTTGTCCTGCAATGTAAGGTGGGGACTCGTTAGTGGTTCTGTGATGAGGCTGCGGTGACCTTGCCTGTGGGGACGGAAACGGAATGAACAGTTGGGAAGTGAACCCTTGCCTACCGCCTGTAGGACCCGGGGACCCCCCTAGTACGAACCTCGGGACTGACGATGAACCCCTTGTGGCCCCGCTGTCTCCCGCTGCCTGTTCGGGGGTCTGGGGATTTGCGGCTGGCGAGATTCCGCTGGCTGCCTGTCTCTGTGGCGCTTGTCTCTTGGGGGCCGGGGCTATGGTGTACTCTAGCAAGCTCGTGCTGCGAGGACTGGAGGTACCAGGGGCTGAACTGAAACCCCTCTTCTCGCTAGGACGGGTGGGGGACCACTCCGCTAACTCCCCCTGGTACGGGAAATTATAGTCAAACTCTTGATCCTGGTCATAGTCGGGGACAAACTGATTCCTCTCTTTAACTTCGCCCTCGTGCGCCTCCGTGTCTCCCCCTTGGGTAATGCGGGTGGGGGAGGACCCTAACGCTGATTCCCCCTCACTAGTGACTCGCCTTCGGAGCTGATCGGCGTGCCGTCTCCATGTTAGCCCTGAGTTCGTCTCGACCCTGTAGGAGACTGGCCCCGTTTGCTCGATGATTGTCCCCGGCACCCACGCTGGCCCCGAGGCCGCGTAGTTCCTGCAATGAACCGGGTCCCCTGTGGAGAAGTTCTTGGAGCTCCCCCCCCCTAAATTTATATTTCTCCCCTCATCCTCCACCCTGGACGGATCCATCCGGTCAAACAGCGTTGCCGGGCGCCTCTTCATAAGCAGCTCGGCCGGGGAGAACCCTGACGCTAGGGGGGTGGTCCTGTAGGTGATTAGGAACTGGCACAGGTGTAGGTTCAGGTCGCCGGGACCCATGCGCCGCAGTGCGTCTTTCGTCGTGCGCACTTGGCGCTCCACCTGACCGTTTGTGGCGGGGTGGAATGGGGCAGCAGTAATGTGTCTGATTGCGTTCCTCTCCATGAAGGTTTGGAACTCGGTCGACGTGAAGCAACTTGCGTTGTCGCTTACGAGGACGTCTGGCAGGCCGAAGCAAGCAAAGAGTTTGCGCAACTGCTTTATGGTTGTCGCGGAGGAGGTGCTGCTCACGGGGATTACCTCCAACCACTTGGAGTAGGAGTCGACAACCAGTAGGAACGTGGCCCCGCGGAAGGGCCCCGCGAAGTCGACATGGATACGAGACCACGGCCCGCGGGCTGTGTCCCACTCTCTATGGGGCAATCGGGACTCCTCGGGCCGGGAGCTCTGGCAGCTCTCGCACGTGCCCACTAGACGCTCTATGTCAGCGTCTATCTGTGGCCACCAAAAGAAACTTCTGGCTAGGGCTTTGGACCGCACGATCCCCGGGTGACTGGTGTGTAGTAACTTCAGTACCCTTGCCCTTAATTTCTCTGGGATAATCACCCGCTGGCCCCAGAGTAGACAGCCCCTTTCCAGGGAAAGTTCCACCCTGCGCCTACAGAACGGTTTGAACGGTTCCTCTGGGGGAGTAGTGGGCCACCCCTTTTTCACCCATGAGCTAACCTGGGCTAGGATCTTGTCGGCCGCCGTGGCTTTGGCGAGGTCGGCCGGGACAATGGGGGGTGAGTCGAGGGACTCGATTAACATGACCTGGTGGTCCTGCTCTACCTCGCATGCGGAATTCCCCAAGTTAGGGAGGGGAGATCGGGACAGGGCGTCTGCATGGGAGATCTCCTTCCCTGGGCGGTAGACTAACTCGTATTGGTAGGCGTTGAGGAATATGGCCCAACGCAACATCCTGGGAGAGAGAATTTGGGGGGTAGGTTTGCCGGTAGTGAAGATCCCCAGAAGCGGCTTGTGATCAGTCACTACCGTAAACTCGCGGCCGTATAGAAAATCATGAAACTTTTTGGTCCCTGCGATTATGGCCAGTGCCTCCCTGTCTGTCTGCGCGTAATTGCGCTCAGCCTTCGAAAGGGACCTGGAGTAGTAAGCCACCGGGGCCTCCCGCCCGCTCTCTAACACGTGGCACAGGACCGCCCCCACCCCCACCGGGGACGCATCACACACCAGAACCACTGGCTTCCTAGGGTCAAAATGTGTCAGGACCGCATCTGAGGAGAGGAGTGATTTTAGTTCTCGGAAGGCTCTCTCTTGTTTGTCCCCCCACCGCCAAACCGCGTCCTTTTTTAACAAGGCGTGCAGTGGCTCCGCAACCGATGCCTTCCTAGGCAGGAACGAGTGATAGAAGTTAAGGAGCCCCAGAAACGACTGCAGCTCCGGTTTTGCGGTGGGGCGGGGGGCATTCTGTACGGCTGCAACCTTGGACTCTGAGGGCCTGATCCCCTCTGGGGTTACTTTGAAACCTAGGAACTCAACCTCCCTCGCAAAAAACACACACTTGTCCTTCCTTAATCGAAGCCCCGCTTTCTCGAAGACTGAGAGGACCCCATCTAGTCTTTTAGCTAGTTCTACCTCGCTCCCCGCTGTTATCAGCACATCGTCGAAGTATGGTAGAACTCCTGGAAGCCCCTTTAACAGGCGTTCCACGAGGGATTGGAAGATCCCGGGGGCCGAGTTCACGCCGAACTGAAGGCGCGTTACCTTAAATGCCCCCTTATGCGTTACTATGGTCTGCGCAGCGGCAGCGGCTGGGGTCACTGAAAGTTGCTGATAGGCCTGGGCTAGGTCTAACTTGGCGAAACACCTCCCCCCATGGAGTGTGGCCAGCAGGTGGCTGACCACGGGCACTGGGTATGCATTTGGCCGAATGGCCTTGTTGATCGTACATTTATAGTCCGCACAAATCCTGACCTCCCCGTTCGATTTAAGGGCCGTAACAATCGGCGTCTCCCACTCTGCCGAATCAACTGGAACCAAAATCCCCTGCCCCACTAATTTGTCCAGTTCCGCCTCGATCTTGTCCTTGAGTGCGAAGGGCACCCTCCTCGGCTTAAGGCGGATGGGCCGGATTTCTGGGTCCAACTCGAATGAAACTGGGGGCCCCCTGTAAGTCCCGAGCCCCTTTTTAAAAACGTCCGGGTGCGCATTGCAAACGTCCTGCATTGGGTCAGTCTCTATGGCATGGATGCCGGACAGTTCTATTCCCAGGGGAGCAAACCACTGCGTCCCTAGGAGGCAACACTTCCCCCCCTTGAGGACCACTAGGGGCAGCCTTTCGGAGAAATTCTTGAACTTCACCTTGAATTTCCCCACCCCCAACACTGGGATCCCGTTTCCCTGTACGTCCCGCAGATGGGACCGCATGGCCCGCAACTTGGGCCGCGCCTCTGGGGGGATGCGCAAGTACTCCCTCTGGGACAGTATGGAGTATGACGACCCTGAGTCTATCTCCATTTTCACGGGGCACCCCTGCAACTGTACCTCCACGTAGAATCGCCGGTGCTTCAGGGCCACGCGGTGCACGCCGTCCTCGCCGCGAATGGTGGACACCTTCCTGGAACCGGCCGCCTTCCGCTGGTGGTGCTGGGGGTGGCTGGAACTGCCTTTGCTCTCGGGTCGCCCGCGCCTGCAAACTCGGGCGATGTGCCCCTTTCGACCGCAATTGTGGCACTCGGCCTTGCGGAAGGGACACCTCGTGCGGTCGTGGGCCGCGCCACAGCCGTCGCAGCGGCGGTCCTGCCGCTCTCGGTCTTGCCGCCGCTCCCCGCGCTTCCTTACTCTCTGGACGCCGTCGTCCTCGCTGGTGTAGGAGTCCGCCGTTACGGACGAGTCGTCGGAGGCCTCTGGGGTGCCGGCGGGCGACCTAGGTGCCCGCCAGGCTGCCTTCGCTGGGGTCCGCCGTGCCGCTTGAACGGGGGACTTGGCCCGCTCGGACGCTGTGCTGCGGGCCTTGAACACCTTGACCCCGCTCCTGGCCGCCTCAGCCGCTTGCGCCTCTCGCAACACCTCATTGAACGAAAGGTGCTCGTCGCGGGTCATGAGCTTCCGTTGCAGCTCCTCGTCCCGCAGGCCGCACAGCAGGCGGTCTCGTAGGGCCTGGTTCAAATCGTCCCACTTGCAGTGCACAGCCGCCAGCCTGAGGGCCGCTGCGTAGTCGGACACGGACTCGCCTGGACGCTGGTCTCGCCGGTGGAACGCGACCCGGGCCGGAAAAATCGAGACTGGGGGCTGGAAGTGTGCCCTCAGCAGCTCCAGGAGTTGGTCGATCGGCACGGCTTCGACCTTCTTTGGCGCCACCAAGTTCATGAGGATGCGCAGCGTGGCCGGTCCCACCTGGGCCAGGAAATGGGAGCGGATCAGCGCGTCGTCGTCGACGCCGGCTGCTTCCATCGCGTGCCGAAACTGGCACTCGTAGAGCTCCCACTGGTCAGGCTCGCTGACGTCGAAATGGTACGTCTTGACTCTGGGATTCGCCATAATCCCACCTTCGTCGCCAATTTGGTGTCTTGCACGGAAGACAAAGAAGGAGTCGCAATAAGGACTAACACAGGTTTATTGGTTGATGATCAGAACGAACATGTGGTAATGGCGGAGATACATCACATTATATACAGTAATGAAACAATGAAACACATTTGAATCTGGTTGCACGGTGGCTCATTGGCTGCCACCGTTGGGGGCGTCGTCTTGAGGCACGCCCCCCTCTTCTGTAGTTCTTCATGCGGAGAAGTTTCCCGCGGCTGTCCGTGATTTGGGGATTGAACCATGTGAGTATGAACGCTCGCACCCGCCCTTGATGGGCGGCTCGCTCGCGTTCCTTTGGCAGCTGTGATACATTGTAATATGGGGCTGGTTACATTCATTTACTTAAAGCAACAGTGTTCTTGCATACACAACAGCTGCCAACTGTGCCTGTGCTCTATATGGCGGTGTTTGCTGCTACCGACCACAACCACAACCTCAACCCCAACCTGAACTCCAGCCCAAACCCCAGTCCCAGCTTGCTCCAATCTTACCTCCTGCTCCACAGCCTCAGCCTGCTCCAAAAGCACACCCTACCCCACAACCGGTGGCCCATCCTTCCCCCGTCTATCCTGCTCAGTATCCCTACCCCTACTACTACCGCTATCCCTACCACTACCTGTATCCATGCCCGCACCTGTATCCACACAGACATCCTAATTGGCCACATGGGAGAACACACAACAAACCATGAGCCTCTGTGGGAAGTGAAGCCCTGGGGGAAAGAGCCGTCTTTCTAGCCCTGGGAAAAGAGATCACCTAATTTGCTCAACACCTTTTTGTGTGTGTGAAAAAAAGAAAACCAGATCTTGCTGATTTAAAAGCTGATTATACACATTGTTTTGATAAGCAGAGAAATAAATAAACAAATATATACATGCAATAGATACATGTGTTTGTGTCTTTCATTCATTGCAACATTTTCTGTTAGAGCAGGAGCTACGGTTCACATAGCCAAAGCGTTAGTGCTGCAATTTGATCAAGACCTGCAGGATTGAAGCACCAGAGGTTTTTGACGAACTGAGACAATTATGTTGCACGCTTCTCTCTCTCATTGGGCTTCCCTATTCCCTTTGAGCTTAGCTGCCATGATCACTATAACCAGTAAAGAATAGTGGTTTGATCTGGGTGATTCAGATCCATTAGCTTTACAAAAGACCCGCTCTTCCTGGAAGTTTAAAGCTGCTTGAACTTCCCTGTCTAGGTCACACGTTAAACTGCCAAAATGAAGACACCTTACGGTCAATTCATTCCATATTTCCTTTCACCTGACCTAGTGTGAGAAAGATAAGCCAGCACAACAAGGTTGCCATTACCAGGGTACACCCAGTTGTGATCCAAAAATACCACAATCTTCAAGGAGGCTGTTTCTACCCCAACTGGCTTGCTGATATGAATCAACCCAACTGCTGGTGTTTAGAGTTCTCCCAGTGGAATGCTGTTTTGGGGGTCTTTCACCATGAGCGTCTACTAAACCCCTAACTGGGATTTTTCTTTTGATTACCAGGTCTATGGTGACCTCTGCTACTCGATCCTGTATCTTGCCTCCTTGCTTTTCAGCTTAACAGAGGATTGGTCTGAAAAACGACAACGGCGATTTCTACGACTTGGTGACTCCAACTCACAAAATAGGTTCACAACTTTAGAAAGCTCCTGTAAAGTTCAGACTAAAATCTGAGTCACTGGCTCCTACAAAATCCGAGGGTCCTACCTCGGCTGCAGGAGCTTCTTATGCTCTTTGGCTCTGCTGTGGATATATAGCTCATTTTCCATTTCTTTTTTCTTTGGGAGTTTTGGGAGCTGAAGCATAGGGGAGCGGGATAAATCATTCTAGCAGTTAATTCTAGCTCCAGACTGCAATTCCTAGGAGCTTAGAGGACGTTACTGAACAGCAATGAGAAATAAAACATATTCATTCCATGGCCATGGAAGACACAACACATTCATGTAAATATCCAATGCAGATAAATCTATAATCTTTGCCCCTTCCCCCTCTTAATTACTTCCTCCTTCCAGAATTGGCCCTGAAGCACGGTGCTTTTGCTGTTACCCAATTCCACACTTGTCAGTGGAAAACTGATCTAGCAATCCAATGTATAGGTCAATTCCCTTACCCATGGCGGGGATACAACACCTGAAACTTTGGATAATGCAAACCCTGTATTTATAATGCAGACAGTGGCCTCTAGTGGCCAGCTTCAGCAATGTGCTATAGAATTTTTTTATTTATTCAAATTTTTTTTAGACCTGCAGATATACTGAACCCACATGGGGTGGGATGGTGGTGGAATGATCTGTAATAACATTTCGTTTCAACAGAAGAAACCTTCCAAATATTATAACTGAAACCAGAGACTAACTGCAAAATAATGACACTCCCCCACCACCACACACACACCTCTCTATAGTCCGCCCAGATATATGCCCACCGAGTCAACAATGCTGTCTTGCCATCACATCCTCTGCCGCCCCTTCTTCTTTTGCCTTCGATCTTTCCCAGTATCAGGGCCTTCTCCAGTGAGAACTAATCCATCTGATTGATTTTACTTATTTATTTTTTTGGACTCTTGACAGTGAATAACTCTTCTCATTTGGTGGCCAAAGTACTTGAGCTTCAGTTTCAGTATTTGTCCTTCCAAGGAGCAGTCAGGGTTGATTTCCTTTAGGATTGGTTAATTTGATTTCCTTGCACTCCAGGGCACTCTAAAGAGTCTTTTCCAGCACCACAGCTCAAAGGCGTCTATTCTTCTGCGCTCAACCTTCCTTAGGGTCCAGCTCTCATAGCCATACATGACTACTGGGAAGAGCATTGCTTTAACTATGCAGACTTTTGTGGGCAGGGTGATGTCTCTACTTTTTATTATGCTGTCTAGGTTGGTATAAGTAACACAGCTATACAGTACTGTGTTGGTACTGAGTAGCTAGAAATGATGTTCCTAAATTTCCTACACTTGCCACATAGTCCCTAAAGGTAAGACCGACATGGTCAAGCAGGGGCTGCTGGTAGACAACAACACCCTGTGTGAATGTGGTGAGATACAGAATCCGGCTCATTTACTGGTCTGCCGATGAGTGCAAGAAACATGCACCGATGAGATCTTAAGTTTGGCCAACGACAAAGTCAAGAAAGTGGCTTCATTTTGGCTGCCAAGGGTTTGATTGGGACATAAAAGAAGAAGCATCCTTGGATACACACACTCCTCAGTTATGACCAAGGGTGGGATTCAGAAGGTTCACCCCGGGTCACCAGAACCGGTAGCAGAAATTCTGGCTGGCCCCACCCATCCAAGTTTTGAAATAAAGTAGTCCTAATTTAGGTGCAGTGCAGGGCTTTCCCCCTGGCCATGCCCACCATACCATGCGCACAGAGTAGGTAGTAAAAAAAATTGAATCCCACCACTGGTTATGGCCATATAAGGCTAGAATCTTCCACATTAGAGCTAGACAAAGTGCAGTCCATAGAACATTCAAAACAGCTCAGGAGCAGCAAAAAATTAGAATAAAGTTAAATAAATTGATTTGTTTAATTTTGTTTTTGCTAGAGGCATTCAAGAGAAAATTGAACAACCTGCTCCTCATTCATGGATGAGAACTAATCCATCTGATTGATTTTACTTATTTATTTTTTGGACTCTTGACAGTGAAGAACTAAAATGAATGGACTCATTCGGAATGTGATGCTTGAGAAGATCTTTATATTACCAATGGCAAACATAGACACTTACAACAAATTTTTTGAAATGGTAGCTGTGGTAGTCTGTGTTTCGAGCATATTAGAGAGTAAACAAAACAAAAAGACAAAAAGAAAGTTGTGACACCTTAAAGACTAACTGCTGTATATTAATATAAGCTCTCGTGGATCAAGTCCACTTCATCAGATAAAACATAAACAAAGGTTATTCACTATGGAAATGAGGTGTCTGAGAAAGGGATGAAATCAGGAATGAGATTTAAGGGAAAGAATTAGAATAAAACCATTCTTAAACTATATACGGCTCTGGGCGGGAAAGGAGGAAATCCCAGCCAATACGGGATACTTGACAGGTATGGGGACCATTTCAGTGGGAAAAAGATCTTAGGGACATGAAAAGAACCTCATCTGGGCATCCCCTGAGCGGAATTTCTCCAGCAAAAACCATTTCAACCTGGAATAATTTCTCACATGAATTTATTATTATTATTATTACTACGGAATTATTGAGTTCTGTTTGTTTGCTTGTTTAAAATACTTCTAATCCAACCTTTATCATATACAGTGGACCCTCGCTTAACAAGCAACTCACTTAACACAAAATTCGCATAACAAAAGGAAATCCATAGAAAATAGTGGCATGGTTAACAATTTTCCCCCAGAATTGATTAATTGGTTTTCAATGCATTCCTATGGGAAACTGTGTTTCAGTTAACAAATTTTGGTTTTCAATGCTTTCCTATGGGAAGTTGCATTCCATCCATCCGTATGGGACATTTGCTTTACAAATTTCCCATAGCACAAAAGGTCCCAGAGAATGCATTAAATTTGTTAAGTGAGGGTCCACTGAATGCTTCACAGAGGAGATTAAAGGATTCAAAGAGATGCTTCTGACAATGGGAGGAAACTTGGCTGTTGTAATGCCACTGAGTGCCACCAGATCTGGTCCCCGATGCCAATTCATCCGGCCCACGCTGCCCTTGTCGCTCCCGGAAGTGGAAGTAAAACACACCCGTATGGAACCATGTGACTGGCCCACGGAACCACGTGACCAGCCCACGGTCCAAAATGTTTGGGCACCGCTGGATTAGAAGGTCAACGTGAACGACATGAAGGCCACTCTTGAAAAAAAGCTGCCTTAGTCCTTCAGAACAATAAGCCAAGGAGACTCCAACCCCTGAGAACAAATAGGCTAGTTGAGTAAGGGAGATTGTGGGGCAGAGAAGTGGGTGGTACAACAACCCAATCCCTATTCTGCCCCAGGCTTCCACTTTCATTAACTGCTGTTGACAATGCAAGCGCGGCGCCAAAATGGCCGCCGCGCTCTTTGCGCCCCCCCCCATCGGACGAAGGCATCCGGGTAGTTAGGGGGCGTGGCCAGCTCCCTTATAAAAGGGGTGGCCATGAGGCAGCCGAGCTGCCATTTTGCGAAGCGACGGAGCGGAGAAGTTTTTCTCCCTCTTGCCTCCGTCGCTTTTACCTTTACCGGGAAGCCTCTTGGCTGCTGACTTTTCTCGTTTTCGGCTTCCCGTCGTTTGGCTGAGATGCCCTCGAAGAAGAAGGCGGCTGCGAGCGCGGCTCGTGCGGTTCGGAGGCGCAATCCGGGTCGGAGGACCGCGGCTGCGCCTCCCCAGCAGCCGCCTTTGCCTGCACTCACCGGGACCGGTGGGATGGGGTTAATCCCCCCTTAGCCGGAGACCGGGGGCCCGTGCACGGGCCCAGTAGGGGCTGCGGCCCTTGGCCCGCAAGCGGTGGACACCGCTCCTGGTGTTGCCCATTCCGCTGGGCCTTCCTCTCTAGGGGCGCAGCTCGCT
This sequence comes from Bradypodion ventrale, assembly GCA_035047345.1. Lineage (NCBI taxonomy): Eukaryota > Metazoa > Chordata > Lepidosauria > Squamata > Chamaeleonidae > Bradypodion > Bradypodion ventrale. The sequence continues at coordinate 6,008,781 of JAWDJE010000001.1, read as the reverse complement.
CGGGGGGCTTCCAGCCTTGGGGGGTGGTGTGGTCCCCTTCCCTGGCAGGTTGCTCCATCGGCCCTACCGGGCCCGGGTTTGGGGTCATGGCCCTATTTGGCCCCCGGGGTACAGGGACCTGTACCCATGCCTGTAGTGGGCGGGCCGGCTGGCCCTTTGCCCCATGTCAGCGTGGAGGCTCTACTGGCCCGCGTTGCGGCCATTGAGGCACCCCTGGCCCGGGCTAGCCACCCTGGGGCCCCCTTTTGGGGTACAGTTCGATACGTCGTCTGCTGGGCAGCGGCAGGCGACGGGATGGGTCGAGCTGCTGGAGGCGCGTGGCACGACCTCGGCCACTGCCTCGCAGCTCCCCAATCAACAGGCCGGTGCGGGTCAGGCCCCGTCGACGAGCTCCACGGCGGTCGTGAGCTCTGACGCCCCCAGTGGGCCGGAACCCCCGGTGGGGGCGGCCCATGGGGGTGCAGCATGTGAGTATGTGGTTCAAGCTAGTGCACCTACACACGTGGCCACGTTGGGGGGGGGGCTTTTCAATGACCTTGGCCTCGCGCGGGTGGTGCGGCGGTCCAGCCGATGACGCCCCACCCGGCGACGTCAACTACCACCCAGGGCCCCGTGGTGGGGGGTGTTTCTTACCCTGTGGGGGAATGTTTTGGGGGTGGCCGGGTTAGTCCAGCCCCCTTTCCAGATGCCCCCAGTTTCTGCTGTACCTGTGTCGGCCTCCCCGACAGCGGGGTATTCCTTACCACTGGGAGACCATTTGGCCCAGACCACCGAAGAGAATATCTGGCGGGGGGAGTATGTGGATATCTTCTCCCTCCTCGACAGAGAGCCCACCAAGGAAGAGAGGGGGGGCAGGATGAGAAGGATAAGGAGCAGGCACGTCGTCGCAAGCCACCATGTACGTGGGCCAACTGGTTGCCGGCCTACCTCATATATATGGCGGTATATCTCAGGGCCCGGCCGGGTTTGGCGATTCCGATGGTCCAGTATTTGGACAACATCTATAGGGCGATGGTTGACTTCCCGGGCCCATCGTGGTTGGCTTATGACGAGGAATGCCGTGTGCGGATTCCCCTGCACCCCGAGACGAGGTGGGATGAGCCCTGCCAGAGGCTTTGGCTTCTGTATCTGACTCCCACGTGCCCCGCGCCTGGGGAGAGATACCATTGTGGACATGCGGTACAGCGTGCGGCCCCAGCACAGGTCCCCCGCCAGGTGGCGGGCAGGGGGTTCCAGCCCGCCTGCTGTGCTGGACTTTCTCGTACAATGGTTCCTGCAATGGGAAGAATTACAAATACAGACATGAGTGTCCCGCCTGTGCTGGCCCCCATGCGGCCTCTGCCTGTCCCAGGCCTGGAGGGATGCGGGGCAGAGGGAGGGGCGGACAGGGGGCTGGCAAGACTGCCTCAGGTGGAGCTGGTTCACCGAAAGGCTCCCTCCCCGATTAATGTGGACATGTTGGAGCGTTGCCTTGCATTGTACACGAGGGGGGCAGATGCAGTTTACCTGCTTTGGGGTTTTCGACTGGGGTTCCGTATTCCTTTCATGGGTGCTAGGTTCCCCCAAGACGCCCCCAACCTTTTGTGCCTCAGGGGAAGGGAGGAGGTGGCTGCTGCCAGCATTGCTGAGGAGGTTAATGCGGGCAGGGTCGCTGGCCCTGTCCCTGCACCCCCGTTCCGGGGAGCATATTATTTCAATCATGCCATGCCTTTTTGGCTGTTCCATTTCGGGCTCGGCATTCGAGCGTTTCACCACCTTCCTGGAATGGGCTTTTGTCCGCAGGTCAGGGTCCCGGTCTGTAGCCCATTCCCTGGATGATTTTATTCGGGGCTGAACGGGGCTGGGACACTGCACACGTCTCCTCAACACATTTCAGACGCTAATGGAGGAACTTGGTGTCCCTTTAGCGCCCGAAAAGACCGTGGGCCCATCTACACAACTAGTATTCCTGGGGGTGGAGATTGACACGGTAGCCCGGGCTTCTAGGTTGCAGAGGGATAAGGTGTCGAGGCTAGTGGCCCTTATCTCGGACTTGCTGGCCGAGCGCATGGCATCACTGAGGGAACTGCAGGTGCTACATGGTCACCTCAATTTCGCTTGCAGGGTCGTCGCACCGGGCAGGGCATTTGCTCGGCGCTTGTGCGACGCCATGACAGGCTTATCCAGGCCCCACCATAGGGTTAGACTTACCCAGGGTATCAGGGCAGACGTGCTTGTCTGGCTCCAGTTCCTGAGGGAGTTCAATGGGGTCTCATTTTGGAGGTCTGACCTCCTGGCTTCCCCCCGCTTTCAGATTCAGTCTGATGCCTCAGGATCCCTGGGTTATGGGATGTACTTCAATGGGAAGTGGGCCTATGGTGGGTGGCCACCGGCCTGGGCAGGCACGGATTGCCTGCGGGATCTCACATATCTCGAATTTTTCCCTATCCTGGGTGCTTTGATGCTATGGGGCAAGGAGTGGGCCAACTCGGTGGTGCATTTCTGGTGTGACAATGTGGCTGTTGTCCACATTGTCAATGCACAGACTTCTAAATCGCCCAGGGTTATGGATCTAGTGCGCCAGTTTGTGTTGCGCAGCCTGCGCCTCAACGTTCTTTTCAGGGCCAGGCATGTCCCAGGGGTTAATAATGATATCGCTGACGCTTTGTCCCGCTTGCAGATCTCCCGGTTCCGTGCCTTGGCCCCGGATGCGGAGGAATTTCCCTCGCCACTCACGGACGAGATATGGACCATGGGCAAGGAGAGGTGAACCGGGCAATTGGCCTGTCACTAGCGCCACGCACGCGTAAGGCGTATCACCACGCATTTAATTCTTTCAGAGCATTCTGTACCCAATTTCAACTGCCAGGAACCTGGCCGATCCCGGTAACCCATGTTCTGCGGTTCATGGTTTACCTGCACGCTCAGGGCCTTGCACCTCGCACCATAGCATCTAGGCTGTCGGCGTTGGCTTTTATGGCCAAGGTGGGAGGTCGTGTGGACAGTACCACTGACTTCCGTGTGAGACATGTTTTGGAGGGGTGGGTGCGGGAGCGTGGGCGTAGCCCGGACAACCGCCACCCGATTTCCCCAGGGGTTTTTACCCGATTGGCCCGGGGCTGGCCTGGCCTCTGTTTTGATAGATATGAGGCAGCCCATTTCATGCGGCTACAACGGTGGCCTTTTTTGGAGTGCTCCGCATCAGCGAGCTTGAGATGCTGTCTAAGGCGGATGCAAGTCGTAGGGCACTGGAACTCGAAGATGTCTGTCTGGACAATATTGGGCTCAGTTGGGGATACGCTCCTCTAAAACGAATCAGCACGGCGTAGGCAGTGGAGTAGACTGCTACGATGTTCTTTGGCAGACATCTGTCCGGTTGGTGCCCTACAGGATCTCCTTGCACTGTGTGGCACGCACCATGGCCCGTTTTTCTGTCACCAAGGTGGGTCTTCCCTTACTAAATTTTAATTTTGGAGGGTGCCGGGAAGGCACTAGACAGTGTTGGCCTCTCTGGGGCTCGCTGCGGCACCCATTCGTTCAGGATAGGGGTGGCTTCTACTGCAGCTGTTTTTGGGTACTCCGGGGCTGAAATACGCCGCATGGGAGGGTGGGGATCACAATGTTTTCAGTTTTGTGTTTGCCCTCTTCAACCGTGAATACCAGTTTAGTCACTGCACTGTTTCTCCCCCCTTTTTTCCTTGACAGACCCTGGGTGTCGTTTTACACCGGTGACAGTATGGCTGGTGGGCCATAGCCACGTGCACAGGGCAGCGCGTTACGCTGCACAGGGCAGCGCGTTACGCTGCGGCAACAGAGTGGGACCCCGACTGGGACTGGGTGCATCCGCACGTCTCAGGTGGTATGGTAAGCGCGGCATGTTATGGCAGGAACTGTTGCCATTCCTTTTCTACATCAGGGATGCTGACTCGCCCGATGTCCTGGTTATGTACCTTGGGGGCGATGGCTTGGGACAGGTCACTGGCCTATCGCGGAAGCTTGCGGTTTGCAGTGACCTGCCCTACTCACATTATGTGTGGCCTGCCACGTCCCTCAATTGGTCGGACACGATACCGCGGTATGCTTACAGGGGGGCGTTCGGCCTCGGGGCTCTTGACTGAGCCGACGCTCCGTGAATGGGACTATTGCCCGGTTCCTTTTCGACAAGGGCGGGGGACGCGTCATTAGCCTCCCCGCTATCAGTCTGCAAAATTACGTGCTTTACTCAGGGGAGGGGGCCCATCTGTCGCAGGGAGGTATGGACCTCTGGTTAGTGGACTGGCGAGCAGGCCTGTCGACCGAGCTGACGGTCTTGGGGGGGGGGCGGTGAGCCTTTTGGGAAGCCTCCCCGTGTGGCGGGTATCACTGGTAAGGTAAACATTTATGAGCCACAGGTATCTGGCAGGTTCGCAATTGACTGGACAACACTAGACAGGCATAAGTTGGTTAAACGTTGTCCGGTCAACGACGAACCAGGCGACGGGGTGATGGCTACAGCTAGACAGCATGCATCACCCCGTGATTTCACGGATACGCGTCAGAGGGTGGGGTCATTAGTTAGATATTGACTACGGTCAACAATTTGTTTGTTGTCAACAAACAAATTGATACAAATAGATACATTGTAACAATTGCCGTTGGCAATTTTGGGTGGTACCTTACCAGTGTTACTTCGGCCTGCTTGCCTTAAGAATTATGATTGGTCAATTACCAATAGAAATTTATAATTCGGACTAGGGCATGAATCAATAAATGTGGCCCAATGCCGTTATCCACTTTTACCAGTGTCTGAGTCCTTTATTGGGGGGTGCGCCTGCAAAGCAATGCGTATAGCGATAGGATGCCTCAAACCTAGACTAGTTGAGAAAATATAGGTATTGCTCCACCTAACATGTGTGTTTTCATGTCAGAGATTACTCTTTGTTGAAGAGTAATTGGACCATTAGATAACAATGGAAGGCAAGGGGTTATTAAAGAGGAAACAGAGATTGCAGAGAGACTCAATGAATTCTTTGCTTCAGTATTCACTGAAGAAGACAGAGGCCACATGCCCAAAACAGAGCCTATCTTCGTAGGGAGGGAAACCGAAGAATTAAGCCAGATAGAAATAACCAGGGAGGAGGTCCTTGCATGTCTTGTTAAACTAAACACTAACAAATCACCAGGACCAGATGGCATCCATCCACGAGTTCTCAGGGAACTTAAAGATGAAATTGCTGATCTCCTAGCCAAAATATATAATCTTTCCCTCAAATCAGGCTTTGTGCCTGATGACTGGAAGGTAGCGAATGTAACACCAATTTTCAAAAAAGGATCCAGGGGTGATCCAGGAAATTACCGACCTGTCAGTTTGACATGTGTCCCAGGTAAAGTGATGGAAACCATCCTAAAAGATAGAATTAATAGGCACATAGAAGAGAAGGCGCTGCTAAAGGAGAGCCAACATGGCTTTTGCAAGGGCAAATCATGCCTCACTAATCTGTTGGAATTTTTTGAGAGTGTCAACAAGCATGTGGATAAGGGGGATCCAGTTGACATTGTTTATCTGGACTTTCAGAAGGCTTTTGACAAGGTCCCACACCAAAGGCTCTTGAATAAACTTACCAGTCATGGAATAAAGGGACAGGTCTTGTCCTGGATGAGCAACTGGCTAAGGGACAGGAAACAGAGGGTAGCACTAAATGGACACTTCTCCAAGTGGAGGGAAGTAAAGAGTGGGGTCCCCCAAGGTTCAGTACTGGGACCCCTGCTTTTCAACCTCTTCATAAATGATCTAGAGGTAGGAGTAAAAAGCAAGGTAGCCAAATTTGCTGATGACACTAAATTATACAGGGTAGTGAAAACTGTGAGAGATTGTGAGGAGCTCCAGAGGGATCTCTCGACACTGGGGGAGTGGGCAAAACAGTGGCAAATGAGTTTCAACATTAGTAAGTGCAGAGTGATGCATGTTGGGGCAAAGAACCCCAATTACATTTATAAACTGATGGGGTCTGAACTCTCTGCGACAAACCAGGAAAGGGACCTTGGTGTCCTGGTGGACGAGAGCTCAATGAAGGTGTCAACCCAGTGTGCCTCAGCAGTGAAAAAAGCAAACTCAATGCTAGGGATCATTAGGAAGGGTATAGAAAATAAGTCAGCAAGTGTCATTTTGCCTCTTTATAAATCTATGGTGAGGCCCCATCTGGAATACTGTGTACAGTTCTGGTCGCCATACCTATCTCCAGAAGGATATTATGGAGTTGGAAAAAATGCAGAGGAGGGCAACCAGAATGATTAGGGGACTGGAACACCTTCCTTACCATCTGAGGCTGCAACGGTTGGGCCTCTTCACTCTTGAACGACGGCGTCTAAGAGGTGACCTGATTGAAGTTTATAAAATCATGCACGGTGTGGACAAAGTAGATAAGGAAAAACTGTTTTCCCTATCGCACAACACTAGAACTAGGGGACACTCCATGAAACTTTTGGGTACTAGTTCTCAAACAAATAAGAGAAAGTACTTTTTCACCCAGAGGATTACTGGTCTATGGAACTCCCTGCCAGAAGAAGTGGTGACAGCTGTCAGTCTTGACAGCTTTAAGAAAGGATTAGACAAGTTCATGGAGAACAAGAGTATCAATGGCTATAATTATGGATACCTAAGGACAACCTCCGTGTTGGAGAGATAGGCAGGATATCTCTCAATGCCATTTCTAGGGAGTCCTAAGCAGGTGAAGGCATCTGCTTGGGAATACCCTGAAGGAAATGGTGAGCCACTGTGTGAGACAGAATGCTGGACTGGATGGGCTGTGGCCTGTTCCAGCACAGCAAGGCTGTTCTTATGTTCTTATGTTCTTATGAAGTGATTTTTGCAGGGGACACCTGAATGGGGCTCCTTTCATGTCCCCCATTGTGCAGCTTCCAGGGAACCGAACCCTGTCCTTCTACCCACTGAGTCACCAGGGAGCTGCCTAAGATAAGGAGAGAAGTAGCAGTGGACGCCGAGAGAACTTAGCACGAAAGAACCTCAACATCCTCTGAACTGATATGAGCCTCAAGTCCTCTGACTCAGATCCAGGAAGAGCTTTATGGCAAGGACAAGCTCTTGAGGCTACGCAAGAGTAAAACCAAATTACAAGATGGAGGAAGGAGCTTGTTGGATAAGGAGTAACATTAAAGAAGGATATGGCTGAAGTTCTCAACCTCCCCTACGTCACTTGGAGGACCCTGAATAGGCTGAGAGTTGGAGTCCCTAAATGTAAGGCTAACATGCTCAAGTGGAGGCTGGCGATGGACAACAACACATTGTGTTAATGTGGAGAGACACAAAATCCAGCTCATTCTCTGGTCTGTTGATTACTACCAGAAACCTATGCTAATGAGGATTTAAGCTTGGAAGGTGGCTCCATTTTGGCAGTTTAAAGTTTGACCTGGGCACGAAAGACGAACTTTCAGATGCCCATATTCAAATCTGGAAAAGTAGGGGAATGTGACACCTAAGCAGTGATAGGAGCCCTGAAATTGGTTTACAGGTTGTACAGGTGAACTTGTAAAATACTATGGTGTGTATTATAGGATTCTCAAACAATTTTTTAAAAAATATTTCACTGCATATGCTCGGTGTGTCGGCAATCCTTTTATTCTATATGTGATGCCAGAATGGTTGTGTTATCTGGTGCAC